>OZ038515.1:23311138-23363638 GCA_964036315.1 Acanthosepion esculentum | reverse complement strand
TCTCTACTGTTCCCCTTCCTCTTATGATTGTTATGTGCTAGATAGTATTTCTGATAATATAGACAAGGCCATCTCCCTACAACCATTTGCAAATATATTTGTGTTTGATGACTTTAATGCCCACCATGACAGGTGGCTTAAACACTGTTACTGATCCTGCTGGAATCCAAACCCTTAACTTCTCAATCACTCAATCTCTCACACAAGTGGTGGTCTTCCCCAGTAACCCTGATAGACATGCTTCTCTTCAAGATTTCTTTTTTACTTCTATCCCAGACTCATGTCGTACTATGCAGCTCTGCCCTTTTGTCAACTCTGATTATGTGGTAGTGTCTGTAGACATCTCTTTCTGCTCCCCTACCAGCCAAGAACCTCCTACCAACAGAATACCTTTCTGTCATCAATGAGCGGATTGGGACATATTTTGTGATTTCCTTGGTGACATTCCTTGGAATGCAGTTTTTAATCATTCTGTTCAGAAATGTGCATTTGAGATCTCCTCCTGTGCAAAAGCCAGCATCAATGCTCTTTCATTCCAGCAAGGAAATACCAGGTTAAACTGCATTCATCTCCTTGAGTCTCACCAACATTTTTGACCGCTATAGCCTACAGTGACACATCGGATTGCAACAGACATCTCTTTGTTTCTACTTGTAATGCGTGAAAGTGTGTTCTCAAAGAAGTGAAGTTACTTCTTGCTGATAGAATGAAACAACTTACAACATCTCGCAAGAGATTATTGACAGCTCTGCAAGAGTGTGCTGAACAAAAAGTTCTGAATCCCTCCTCTATTCAATCAATCTGAAGTCCAGATATCTACAGTAGATAAAGTTGAATGCTTTGATGAGAAATTTTCTTCCAACTCAACACTCAACTCATTTAGAGTACTCACCTGATTTCCCCACTAGAACAGAGTCTCTACTGAGTGATATGCGCATAACCCTGTCACTGGTCTTGAACATTATTTCTAAACAAAACTCCCATATTAATCTCCTACTGTTTTCAAGCAAAGTATTTGAGGCTTTAATCAGTGCTGAAGTGGTTAAGTATCTTACCTCTCATGACTTGCAATATGGTTTCCGGTTTGCCTGATCTACTGCTGATGTGCTAACAGCCATCACTGAATCTGTATACCAAGCTCTTGATAATAATGGTGAAGCTTGAGCTGTGGCACTAGATGTCTTGAAGGTGTTTAACAGGGTTTGGCTGTGGTCATGGTTTGGCACACTGGTCTTCTACAGAAGCTCCTGGGTTATGGTATTACTGGATGATTGTCTGATTTAATCCAATCTTTCCTATCAAATTGTGAAATGAAGGTCATTTTGAATTGCTTACCTCTCATGACTTGCAATATGGCTTCTGTTTTGCCTGATCTACTGCTGATGTGCTAACAGCCATCACTGAATCTGTATACCAAGCTCTTGATAATAATGGTGAAGCTTGATCTGTGGCTCTAGATGTCTTGAAGGTGTTTGACAAGGTTTGGCCGGGGTCACGGTTTGGCACACTGGTCTTCTACAGAAGCTCCTGGGTTATGGTATTACTGGATGATTGTTTGATTTAATCCAATCTTTCCTATCAAATTGTGAAATGAAGGTCATTTTAAATGGGCTTGCTTCCAGATCCTTTCATATAAATGCAGGCTCTATCCTGGATCCTATGTTGTTTCTGATCTTCATCAATGATCTTCCTGATATTATCAGTTCCCAAGTAGATATTTACTCCTGTCTCAATAGCAAATCTGTCAGAGCTGACAAAGGTAATCTAGCCACTGCTCTTGAAAAGGACCTCCAATTTGTGGTTAACTGGGGCAAGAAATGGCTTGTAAATTTTAATGCCTCCAAAACTAAACAGCTCTCATTTAATCACCATAGAGAAAATTCCCTGCCCACCATCAGCATAGCTGGTGCTAAACTCATGAAGATCAACACACTGTGCCTTCTTGGCCTCATATTTTCAGCTGACTTGAGATGGAATGACAACATTAAATCAATAGCTGCATCTACTGCAAGAAAATTTTGGTCACTGTTGTGCCAGAGAGTTTTTCTCATCTTGCAGATTTACAAATCTGCCATTCATCTGTGTTGAGGTTCTTGACAAAATCCAAAGAAGGATCTGTAATATAATCGATTCTGACCTGGCATCTCGACTTTCCGCACGTTCTCACCAATGTGATGTGGCTTCCCTCTGTCTTTACAAGTATTTTCATGGCTACTGCTCTGATGAACTTTTTCCTCTGGTGCCCAGACTATATGAGTTTAAGATTAGTAAATTGCAACCGCCATTTCTACACCAACAGTTTCTTTTCTCACAATTCCTGCCTATGGAAATGCCTTTCATTTCCTTGTTTTCATGATAACTACAATCTTCAAAAATTTAAATGCAATGTCAATCGCCATCTTCTATCTTCTTGAACTCCATTCATCTTTTATCCTTTCCTTTTCCCTCTATACCCAGTTTTTTCTCTCGCCTTCACTCTCTGTAACCCCCTGTGTACTAGTGACATTCCTGCCTTGTTTGGAGTGAAATGATTAAAAAACAATATTTTTTTACCTTAAGAAAATAGTCCATCCTCTCTGCACCCACCTGCTGATTGTTCAAGCCTTAATTCTAATTCAATGAACTGCTTAAATCTCTCTATTAAACTGAAATGACTTCAAATTTACAGTACTGTGAATAAATTATCCTTTTTCCATTGATTATTTTTTTGCTTTTTGCTTTTTTGATTATTAAGAATTAAGTTTTTCATTCATCTTTAAAATGGCTTCTGTTTTCATTTTGTTATAGTTCAGAAATTTGACTTTTTGTTATATTTGGATGAAATGCTTTTTGTATATTTCTTTACTTTTGCTTTGTTCAGTTAGAAGTTAACTGTCAAGTTAGAGTCAACCTTTACTTACTTGTAGTATACATTATTAAACATATATCTTAAAACAAACAATCATATCTTGAAAAGAAATGACATTCTCTTAATATGAATAAAACAGTAAAAAGGTTAATATTTATATTATCTTTGATATTGTCTTGAAAACATTTATGAAGACAAATGTTGTATTTTTAAGCATCTAAGTACATTTCTGTGTCAAAATTATGTTTTTATTGGTGTTTCTACAAGTGTGAATCAATAACTCTGCAGACTGAGAAGTTGTTGAATTCTGATCTGAAATTTTCAATGCATATTCATTGAAAAAGGAGATTATATTGAAAATTCAAATATTTAAATGTTTCCATCATTATATGAGGAACTTATTGAGCTAATAAGTTGATACAAAATCTTCTTGGGATTTTAAATTAAAGTGAAGAAGCTTGTTCAATATCTCGCAATATCCTACCTTGTCTCAGCATAAAAACTCATCCAAAGCAGTTTGATGGTTGAGGATACAGGGATGTTTAGGCATATGCCTTTCCTAGAGTATGAGATAAACAAACTAGTGTTTCAAGACGTAAGGTTTTTGAAATTTGACTATGACAAAAGTTATTTACCCTAACACATTATTTCTATTTTCTCTTTGCTTGCTGACTGCATACTGGTTGATAAAGAATGCTGCTTCAAAAACTAGTGACAAAATTGCATACTACATTCAATTTATGCTTGATGTTTAAGTTCATTTTCTTTCAAATTTCTTGTCTCTATCTCATCACATCTTTCTTTCTCTCTGGTTTCTTGCCTATATGCACTGCTGGCCAAAATCTTAAGGCCAAGGAAAATAAAGAAAAACATATCTTTTGTGTTGTTTGACCCAACTACCTATTTGAGTAGAGCTTTGAAAAATGAAAATAAGAAAAATACTGGAAAATTAAGTAAATATTAGCTGGTCAAAAGTTTAAGACCATATTTAAATGAAACTTTAATTTCTAATCAAATTTAGTCATATTTGTTCAAGCATTAGAACAATTTACATCTCCCACTGGTATCTCCTGCATTACATTAGGTAAAAACATGGCAAAGGTTAAAAAGTTGATAGAGTTTGAACGTGGTAGAATTGTCAAGCTACAAGAACAAGGTCTCTCTCAATGTACCATTGCTGGTAGGATTGGATGTAGTAAAACTGCTTTTGCACATTTCTTAAAAGACCCTGTGAGATATGAAATGAGAATTTCAAGTGGTTGGCCCAAGAAAATTTAATCAACATTGAGCAGGAGGAAGACAACAGCTGATTATTGAACCAGATTAAGATCCTTACATATGGAGAATGTAGCTCAAGAACAATAAGAAGGCCTCTCCAAGAGAAAGGCTTTAAAATGTAAATGTCTTCAAAGTCCATGCTTCCTTAAGCTCAATTAAATTTTGATGAGAGGCACCAAACATAGGACATGAAAAAGTGTAAAAAGATTTTGTTCTCTGATGAGAAAACATTTAACCAGGATGGTCCAGATAGCTTCCAAAATTGCTGGTATGATAAGGATATCCCATCAGACATTTTCTACATGACACAATGGAGGAGGTGCCATCAGGATGTGGGGTGCTATTTCCATGATCTGGGGACATTCAGGTTATAAAGGGGTATCAAACCACAGCTGGTTATATTGGCATATTGGAGAGAACTTCCTTATTAAGTGAAAGTCCTCGATTGTGTGAAAATAACTGGATCTTTCAACAGGTCAACATTGCAATCCATAATGCCTGCAGGACAAAGGATTTTTTCATGGCAAATAATGTAATTCTTTTGTCCCATCCTGCATGTTTGCTTAACCTGAACCCCATTGAAAATGTTTTGGTGTGGATGGCAAGAAATGCCCCAAAATTCCAAACAGTGCATGATCTTCATTAAGCAATTGTCACCACTTGGAATAACATTTCAGCCAGCCTTCTGCAGGTGCTTATATTGACCATGCCACAGTGAATTTTTGAATTTATTCACAATGACAGCTGTACAACTTACTACTGAGACGTCTTGTTGGGCATTTCCTACTGTGTTTAGGACTTCTTTTGTGTTTGGTCTTAAACTTTTGACTAGCTAGTATTTAGCCTAATTTCCCAGTATTCAAATTTTCCCTTTCAAATGCTAAAAACGTTTTTAATTTTTGTTTTTTCTTTTTCTTATTTTTCTATTCAAATAAGTGGTTGAGTCTAACACTACAAAATGTATATTTTTTTTTTATCATTGCCCTTAAGATTGTGGCCAACAGTGTTTGTGTCTGTGTGTGTGTATATATATATATATATATATATATATATATATATATATATATATTGTCATCAAAACACATTTGATATCAACTACACAAGGAGAATATTTTTATTTTCTATTACAAATAAAAAAAGACAAAAGGCACCTTAATGTGGGGTAATGGTTAACAAGGCCAATTTGGTTGATCATTACTACTAATTAATAAGTGTTTGATCTTCATTGGGTGTAGCATATTAAGCTTGATATTAAATAACCCGACACAAGTTAACTTAAAATCAACCAAACTAATGTAACATAAAAAAGAAAAGAGTTCATGCAAAAAAATTCAACTAAAATTCTTGTTTTTGGAACAATTTTAAAACTACAAAAGTAAATTACTAAGTAAATTTAAAATTGTTGTTTACCAATATTTAGTTATCAATGAAGAAAGTTTACTTGATATTTTAAAATAATTATTCCAGTTATCCTGATTTACATCAAATGTTCTTTTATGTGTCATATCCCTTCAGGACATTGGCGATCATGGCTCTCCACAATTCCTTGCTCTTAATAAATTTTGTGTTTTTGTCATCTCTCATAAACATTGTTCCACTATACATTTACTAAAACTACCTAGGTAGGTTATATGTTTTTTCCTCTGTCCTGTGTGTATCAAATTTTCCAAGCCCTCCTTTCTCATTAAATACCCCAGAAATTTCTATCTCTTCCTGATATTATGTATAAGTGTCATTTTTGTTTCCATTTTCTCTAAAACTTTGTCATTTCTCACATGTTCAGTTCATGATATCCTTATTATCTTTCTGTAGAACCACATTTCGTTTGCTTCAAATCTCTTCTTCATCTGTGAGGAGATTATCCAGCATTCACTGCCATATAGTATAACTGATATTACATTAGTTAAATATAAACAAATTTTTTTCAAGTTACTTTTTATTGTTTAAATTCAAATTCATTAAAGAATTTTTGGATAAGTTTTTTGAAACAATACTAGTGTGTAAACATTAATATTTTAATCATAGACTTATAAAACATGTTACATCAAATTTATTTTTACATAATTTAAAATTATTTGTTTTCTAAGTTTATGCCATATAAAAAAAACTATAATTTTAAGATCAGTAAATGTATACCTTGCTTTTTTTGGTAAAACAATAAAATATGTTTACAAAATAAAGGAATTTCTTTTTTGTTTTTTTACTAATCTTCACCCAAAACAAGGCCCAAGTGCCACTTAAAGTAGAGGGTTACTGTATGATGTTGTATTAATGTAAGAAAAGGGAAGAAGTAAAGTTACTGGGGCTATACTAGAAAGGAAATGTCCAATTCTAGACTTGAAGTTGACAAGATTTAATTAGGGAATAATGTTTCAGAGTTCAGTCAGAAACATTAGAGGTAATAGACTGTAAAATGAACCAGAAACCCAATCCTAAAGAGGAAACAAGGGATAAACCTCTACTCCTGTCCAAAAAATAGGGAGGAGTGTGAACTGAATGATAGGTGAACCTATGATAATAATATAGACAATTTGATTACTATCATTGAAACATTTAAAGCTTATCATAATCTTTTCATGATAGGCAAATAAATTATGCATGTATATTGTAGAAAATATTGGCAATGTTTATTCTAGAAACTACTGTCATTTTAGAATTCTCTTTTTACTCCATGTTTATTCCTTATATACTTCTCTACATGCTAGAAACATAAATGAAATGATTATATTGAAAGCATTTAAATTTTTTAAGAAAATTGTTAAAGAAATACATTCTAGCTATTATTATTGTTGTTGTTGCTATCGTTAGTAATAGTGAAAACAATTTTATCTTCAAAAATAAAATTATTCAATATGGGCATCTGGAGAGAGCTTATCTTAGTCACTATTCTAATTATTGTTCATTGGCAAATTTACTTATTAGCAATATTTATTAACTTTGCACTAATCAAAAAGTAATAAAAAAGATGGACCTATTTCTGGCTAAATTCTATGATGGGGGCATCTTTCCATACAAACATACACAGAAATGATTTATTTAAAAATAAAATTTGGGGCATGTATGTATCTACATATACATTTTGACTGAAAACAGTCAGTCAAACAGAACAACTGAGAAAATAATAGTTGAAAGATTATTTATGAACCAGTGACTATTTATCTGTGACCCAGGTGACCAACTGTATGAACATATAACACCTGTTTGTTACTGCACTCAAAGGCCATTGATAATAAGCTCCATGTCTCACTAGGTGCTACAAGAATTAACCCCTCATCTGAAAGTTACCTAATTAATATTTTTTAGTTGTGTATCCATGAATGTTTTTGTGTTTACAACGAAACAAAAAGACAGACGTTACAATCATAAGAGAAAAAACATAACAGATATAGGATAACATACTTTCAATATTATATCACAGCCTCCATCAGCATATTCATACCATAGTAATATATATATATATATTTAAAGACATTTATATATATTATGTTTAACGTTCTTTTTATAGATACAAGTATTTAAGCAAATGCTCTGTTTTTTATAAACATTATGAAATGTTTTATATATTATAAAAAACAGAGCATTTGCTTAAATACTTGTATCTATAAAAAGAACGTTAAACATAATATATATAAATGTCTTTAAATAAATTGTCGGACTATGTCCAATTCTAAAATATATATATATATATATATATATATATATATAAATATAAAAGTGGACATGGAAGTCAGCACTTAGAGGCGACAGTCTGTTTCATGCTAGTGCAATCGAGTCGCCTGACGATTGCACTAGCATGAAACAGACTGTCGCCTCTAAGTGCTGACTTCCATGTCCACTTTTATATTTACACACGCTCTATCTCTGATATTGAGCACTTTACCCCATAAATATAGCACACTTTAAGACTATATTTCTGCATATATATATATATATATATATATATGGGAGATATGATATACAACTCTCTATATAAAACTAATGGTGAGTAACAACAACAAATTATGAAAAAATTCTATCTTAGATGTTTCATCAAAAAGATTTCTTCAGACTAATAATAATTCTATCATACATATGTAGTGTGGTGAAGAAATACAACAAACATTGGTTACAATTCTATATCAAGAAATGCTGAAGATAAAAGGACACTTAAGTTTAAATTAAAGATTTTTGGTGTTTTTGCCACCTAGCTGACTATATACAGCATCCTATATATGATGACTGAGGTGTTAAACAGCAACAGCATTGAATTTGGATAGGATTTTATGCAATCTTCCTTTTTGTTAGGTGGCTGCCATCCATATCATTCATTTGCAGTGCCATTCTTGCATCACCTGTGGTTGCTACACTTTTCATTTGTTGCTGATATTTTAACTCTAGTATGCTTTTGCAAGTGTTATCCAACAAAAATGTTGGAAATATACCCAAACAATTAAACAGTGTTAAAACCAGTTCACATTCCATAGGTGCCACAGCTGCACTACCTCTTTACTTATATGTAACACATATCTTTAAGTGAGTTCATTTTTACAAGTGGAGAAAACTATTCAGTACAATGCCATCTCAAACTTTTTTAAAACTTGAGTTTATATGTAAATATGTTTTTTTAGTTTCTTTTCTAAAAATATCATTTCATAGAAATTCAAATATATCTGTACATGTTTCTGCAGGTAACTAGTAATGTAATATATATATATATATATATATATATATATATATATATATATATATATATATGAATGTATATGACTTAGATTAAGTTTGTTAATGAAATGTGTAGCTAATTCTCTGTATATAGTGAATGTAGAAAAATAAAGACTTGACAAATAGATCTAAGTGATAGATGCTTGAAAAAGCATCTTGAAAAAATTAATTTATCTCATTGACATACTGAAGTGAATAAGCAAGGTGATTTGTTCTCTGCTTGTTTAAGAACTCATCATATGAATGTAATAGTCCTTGGCATAACTCTTTAACCAGCAAAATAAAGAATATCTGTTTCATTAAAATGTTAAAAAGGTTTTGTAAATTTATGTAACATATAGATTTGAAAATTGACAGAAACTTGTCAAAGTAAAGATCTCAAATGTAATTTATAAAAATCTACCAAAATTACAATTAAAATACATCAAACCATTAAAATAAATGCAATTTTTTGCTTGCAACTTACATCATAGTTAATGATTTGAAAAATGGAATTGGCAGGTTGATTTGAAATTCTATCCAAGGCTCTTGCATTCATGCCTTTGGAAAAAATAAAAAATCCATCTCTACTCCCCTCACCAACTTCAGCTATCAGTAAAATTGTGGACAGACTGGGCTTTTTAGCCTTGACAGGGCAACTCTGAACTCAAACCCCCTGTTAATATATCATGCATCTGTAAGGTAGAGTAAGGCCTATTTCTCCCTATCTTGAATTTGGTGAAGGCAGAGGAGAGGAAGCATGGTGGAGTAATGGATAGCGACTCCGATTGAGGAATCGGAGAGACAAGTTCGAATTCCAGTCAAATCCATTACATTCAATTACGTGCTAATACCCTTGGGAAAGGTATGAATCCTCTTTTTCTCCCCCCCCCTATGGGTAAATAGCAGGACAGACCAGGTTCTATCACCTTGGATGGCAACTGGTCTACCGCAGAAAGAAATGGCAACCTACTGTGGGAAAAATCTGCCTCATCAGTCATGTATCGAAAGATACATGATCGCCTAAGTGTGTATCACACATGGCACATAACTGAATGATGTGTCTTGCAGTCAACTGAGAAAATGGCTGATGATAAATGAAAAAAGTAAATATATTCTGATCTGAAGCAATGTAAACAAGTTACCTGAATGAAAATATTTGTATTTGGACATTGTGGTATAAGTCCATTATGTGTTTTGCTTTGATAAATTAAAGAAATTAAGAAATTATTTTTAAAAACAAAACCCCTGCAAAAATTTCATGAATGTGATTCTTACCAAGCACTTTCTATATGTAAATTTTTTCTGAATTTTGTATTTTATAAATTTTAATGGTTTTAATGCTTTTCTGAGTTGAATGAAAACATGTTACTTGTTAACTGCTGAATTGTTAAAGTTTATACAAGATATTTTCAATTTTATTTCTTTATCCCTAAGTTACACCCCACCCACCCTTTACTAAATCTTTCTTAATCCTATAAACTGTATATCTGAAGTGGTGCCAAAGAATAACCAAACATTACAACTGATCCCAATTCACCAATATGGAAAGAATCTGTTGCTCTGTGAGTCACAAATGATGGCACACATCTAAACAATTGTTTTATTTGTTTATCCTCTGTGAGGAAACAAAGCATTTGTAGCAATGCATTTCATTTCCAAATCTACTGTGAATATCCACTGGCACAAACTCCAAGACAAATTAATCAATTCAGATGATCTGATGTTGATCTTCAATGATTGCATGGCAAATTTTTCAAGATTTTTATCCCTTCAGATGATGGTTAGACTTCAAATGATATTTCACCAAACTAGAAATGCAAATACATGTACACTTTTGCTTTATTTAAAGCTTCTTTTCTCTTATATTCTATAAAAGAAGATATAAGTGGAGGCATGGGAAAAATTGATATAAATATATCAAGCTTGAAAGCTTCTTGAAGCATTACAACATTGTCAGCAGCCATTTTCTTCAAAACAAAGAGAACCTTCACACACACTTTGTTCTTTTTTTATCTGCCATCAGGAAAATCGTCAAACCTGCAAACACTAGAGAAAAAAAAAGAAAAAACAAATCAGTCAATCTAGATCCACACCATGTGACAAATTGGCTCAGAATCAACATTGATTTATGGTATCGAGAAGTGCAATGTTCAATTTGTGTGCCATTTTTTAATTTTGATTTTTTTGAACATACAACTTTGTATTTTAAAATATCTGAAGAACAAAAAATGTTATCAAAGGTTTTGGAAAGGAAATTCAGATGAACCCACATTTATATTTATCATCTACCAATTAATTGATAGCTAATCAATTTACTGATTAGTTTCTATTTAATATCTACATGAATGTCTTCCTCTTAAATTGGTGTATTTATATATATATATATATATATATATATATTCACTCTCTTGATAAATATCTACCATCTCTATCTCTGTCTGTCTGTCTCTGTCTCTGTCTCTCTCTCTCTCTCATTGTATATCCTGGTATACCATTCTTCTGTTTAACTGGTATTGCTCAATCACCCATCTATCTGAAAGACTTGTACATTTGTGTACTTGCAAAATCAGTAATATGTATAGCATACAAATAATATCGCTATAATAATAAATATATATTCCTACCTTCTACATATTTATGATTTTGCTATTTTTATAGGGACAAGGTTTCTTGGAAGTCATAGGTATTGTCCAGGAACCATTAAAAACTTCCATTAAAAGTAAACATTTTAATTACATATTTAAGAGTTTGATAATATGTTAGTGTTGTCAAAGGTTTTAAAAAGGCATGTATTTGGTATGAGATGTCTATTAAAGAAAATATTGATATATTCTGGTGAAAATACTCTCTAAATGAACTCCTAAAAATATTTTGTATTGAGTGTCTACTCAAGTGCAAATACAGGGAAATGCTTTTAATAATGGACCTATAGGATATTTCTAGTTTTCTCATTATCAATTGAACAAATCAAATTGTCATTGATTGATTTGTATTTATACTGTAAATGATTCTTTGTATGTGCATATGCAAATATGTTTAGAATTATTTATATGTCCTAACACATATTTATAATCTCTCTCTCTTTCTCTCTCTCTCTCTCTCTCTCTATATATATATATATATATATATATATATATATATATGTATATATATGTATATGTGTGTGTGTGTGTGCAAAAGTTTCCAGTGGTTTTTATTTTTTAAAAGTTGGTTGTTTTAAAGAAAGAGGGTTCAAGTTTATGTACATATTGACTTAAGAATTCCTACTTTTTTATTCCAACAAAATTTAATTAAACCATAATTACTTTTTCCTTAAACATTTTAATATTTCTTTTTTTACATAAATTTAATAATTTTCTTTCTTTCTCCCTCTCTCACACACACGCACACACAAAACAAAACAATATACTTACACTCACAATAATACTTTTTGACAAACATTGACAGTCATCGATGCAACATCGACCCCCAACTTCACTAAAACAGTTCCCTTTTCCTTTTAATTCCTCTTTTTCTCTCTCAAACAGCTGTCTTGAACAATAAAACAAAGAAAGGAGAAGGTAAAGCTAGAGACACTATCTGCTATGAATAAATGACATTTAAACTCCTTGACTTCAATTCAGTCGATGACTCCAACACACGCACACAGGCACACACGCACAAAATCACTGATTTGGGTTTTTAATGTTTTCTTTGTCTTTCTTTCTTTCTTTCTTTCTTTCTTTCTTTCTTTCTTTCTTCTATTAATGAATTGTCAGCCTAAACCAAAGCTGCTTTAGTCGAAGCGAAGACTTGTGCCGTGGCTCATTCGTAAAATAGGTCTATGCTTGAATCTGTTCATTTCGTAAACATCGTTGGTGTCAATTTCGGAACACTGAATAATAGTCACTGAGCCCTTCTTATGTGCAGAAAATTTGGGCTCTTGTAAAATTGACAACAATAGAATATTTAATAGCATATAATAACAACAACAATAGATTTGTGTAAAAATCTGTAATTTTCACTTTCGTGTACAAATACATTAAAAATTCAGACATGCTGGCTTACGTTTCTTTATCTCTCTTACTCTCTTTTACACACACACATTGAACAACTCTGCCTCTCTACCTAAGAAGACGTAAATAAACATTGAAATATTAACAAAATCACATTTTCTGGTTTGTAAATGAAACATTAATTATCCACAAGTATGTTAAAGAGTTCTTTTCGGCCGTTATAGGCAGTATTGTAGCTTTAACTCACTGTACTCACAAAAAGGACTTCCAAATTAGAATGATAGCAACATTCTCAATTTGAATGTATACTTACAAAAAAAATAAAAATAAAAAAAATCAAGAATTGGGACAAAAAGAAAAAGTTCAAGATTCAAATTTCGAATTTAAAAAATAGTAAAATACATCAAAATTTAAAAAAAAGAAGTTAAAAAACATTTATGCCAATGAAGGGATTCGAATCAGTTTGAAAATGTTAGTCTCTTGGAAACACTTAAAAATCATAATGTGTAGCGATATTATTATTATAAATAAATAAAAATAAAATAATAATAATGAAAATTATAAATAAAATAAAATAATAATATTTAAATTTTGTTTAAAATAAATTAAATAAAAAAATAAAGATAAAATACTCCCAGCATGCAACAAAAACTGTTCCTGCTGGAAATACAGACATCCTGCCAAAAGTTTTAAATTCAGTCTTTTCATCACAAACCTTGGTATGAGCAACACATGTTCAACTTCTCTCTGTGATAAAGCTTGTGATATGGAGTAAAATCTCCCTTTTATCACATAACAATTGTAACCTAAAAAATACACACTCCAATACACACAATAAATATAAATAAATTGTATGAAATTAACATCCAAATTACCATGCTTTTCCTGTTATTTGTGTACATTTTATTTCCTGTCAAGTCTGCTTTTATCTCTGTGAACATTTCTGCTGCTATGATGTGAGTGAACCGCCACAAAGGACTGAAGTGATGTTAAAATGTGTATGAACATCACTAAGTTTTATGAACTTGTAAGGATAGTCAGAATTTCTATGATAAACTACAGGGGGTCCTTGACTTATGACAGAATTCTGTTCCTACAATGCATTGTAGTGTGATTTTCTGTGTAAAAACATACACACGATCATGAATAAGCATTTACACCATTTACCTAGGTTCTAAATGTTATGTGCTGTAATATATATTTACCTAGGTCCCATGTGTTATGTCCTAGATTATTACTTTACCATTTACAATGGTAAAGTAATAATCTAGGACATAACACATGGAAGACATAAATGTAATATATATAATGAAATTATTTTAAGCTGCTTGTATATTTATTGCCAGTGATGTCATTGGTTCTAGATAGATGAGATGACAAAGTGTAAGATCTTGTCTCTCTTGCAGTATTCAAAAGCAGTAGCAAATCTGGGGAAGAAAAAAAAGAAACGTAAGTTTTTTTTTTTTATCAGGACTTCACCAAGAAGAAATCGTCCTTACCTCTTACAAGGAAACTCAATATGCATATATATATGCATATGTTTTAAGCAACAGTCAAATGACTTAAACTGGACAATGTTTGTCACTTTTCTCCCTTTTCTGAGCATTAACAGTAACTAATTTCACTTCCATGATAGTTTTCCTTTTGCTTGAAGTCCCACCATCAAAAGAGGTTACACTATGCTTGGGAGCCATAATGAAGAGTAATAAGGTTCCACAAACACAACACAAACAAAAGAGAGTGAATGCACAACAATCCAATATGACGTGCAACCAAGAACTGTCACACACCACCATATGTATGAAGCAAATGGCATAAGTTGAAACAAGATAAATGAAGGTTGCATTGTAACCACAAATCATCTTAGGTCTGGACTGTCATAACCTGGGGACTTACTGTACAAGATAATGTAGTAAATACAATCATACTAAATTAGATCTATTAAATCTCTAAGAAAGGACAATATAATTATTTCTCAATAAAAAAATTTAAAACTTTGAAGATGAATCCTTTATCATCTTTTATGCAAACATGCCAAGTCTTTTTTAGACTCTTTTACATCCTAATTATTACATTTTTGTTCCGTATAACATTTGACAGGCTTATTCAGGTTCATTCAATGTCTCAATTCAATTCACAAAAATATTTATTTTCATAACAAAATATGTATATAACAAAATTTTTTTTCTTTTATCAATTTTATCACTGAACTTGATATGTGACAAAGATTTTTACTTTCAAATTGGAGACAAAAGAGTAAATAAGTATATTTTAATTTTTATATCCAAACTCACATCTGTATAGTAAAGGCATCATGCGTTAGAAGTTAAATGAAGAAAATAAAAAAATTCATGTTTTCACTACAATATATATGCCATTTTTTAACATAAATATATATTGATAAAACATGTGCAAAAATTCAAGCATTTTTTAAAATTAAAATTAGTTAATTAATAGTATCAGTCATTAAAATATTTTCCTTGATGATTTGACCTTATGCTAATGTTCTGTAAGATTTTGAATTTCATCTTTGATAAAACAATTCTGACCTTGATGCAATAGAAATGTGAATGAAACATTTCTCATCTCAACTCCATTATGGTTTTTAAGGGCAATAAAACAATAAGATTATCATAAAGCAATACAACTTTCCACCTTCCTTGTCCTGTAAATGGCTTTTTTTCTGTTCTGCGGCTCCAGAAGGTGATGAATATAAAACTCTGCAGCAGTAGCAACAGTTTTATCCAGTTTTCAGTAGTTCATAATAGATTACACCTTTTGTATTTCATATAATACAAAGTAATAACATCCTAACCCCCCCCCCCCAAATAGAACATTTAGGTTTTGCTGTTGCAATCTGTCTTGGATCCAGTTTTGATACCTTGATTCAGCATGGTGAGCCCATTTTTCATCTTCAGTAATTAACAAGAAGTTAAATGCTGATGACAAAACATTTTCAATGTTTTCTCTGACAAGTCCTGTAGAATCCATTTTTCTACTTTTGTTTCCTATACTTTGCAAATGTTTTACAACTGTTAAGTGATCAACAAGTTTTTCAGCCGACAAATACAAAAACAATGATATGCCTTCACATATAAAATGTCATGTGACAATCCAGTAGGAGCAGGGAAAATAAAGCCAGCCAAATTCAGTTCCAGAATGGCAGACAACATAGACATCTTTCTTTATTTCCCATAACTCAAGAGATACCAGCTCAACATGACTTTGTCTTATTTTGACATCCCCTTCTCAGCATTTCTTCTTGCTTATTATTCCCAATGTGTGATAACTTACTTGGCAGCATGGACAACTTAGTTTTTAATAACTTCTAACATTTTGACTCATGTTTGCATATTTGTATATAAATGTATTGAATTCTTAACATGCAGTCCTCTTGTCTGTTTTACAGCATTCAGTTTCAGTGGCTTTATTAATGAAGTGTTGAGCTGAATATTGCTTTTCCTGCATTAATAATTTTAAATTTTTCCTTCAATAATAATAATAATGATAATAATAATAATAATATATATATATATATAAATATATATATATATATATTGAGAGAGAGAGAGAGAGAGTATGTGTAGGTAGTGATTTTTTTTATACAAGTTTGTTTTGTGTATTTACACTATTTACAATTGAACTATTGTCCTCGTCTTTGTTGTTGCTATCCCAATGTTTTGCCTGTTTTGCCCTCCGGCCTTCATCAAATGTATGGCAAGCTGAGTAACCTCAGTTGAAAAATATGTACACACACATATATATATATATATATATATATATATATATATATATATATATATATATATATATATATATATATATATGGATAATGCTTGAATGCAATCTTCAGGCTTCAAGATTGTGCTCAAACATAAAACAGTCCTTTCTATATGTTGACATTATGTCTAAACTCAACTTAGTAAATTTGTACATATCTCACTCACTTTCTATCTATATAAATATCTGGAGGTCTTAGCAAATACACACATCTGTACACTAATATATATCTTTTTAAAATATTGTGACATGTAAATAAAGAACAGGTGTAGGCCGAATACAGATTTATGTCCTGAATCTCATGTGTGTGTGTGTATTTTATGGCAGTGGACAGAAATAATAAAATGAACCTCAATCATCAAATAATAACTGTTATTTTTAACATTTTGAAATCATTTTTGAAATTGTTTATAATGATATTGTTGACTTCAGATTTTTGCTAATAAATTGCAATTTCCACATCAGGTGGAACCCTACATTATCATCACACAAACAAATTTCTAATGGTGATGGAATTGTAATTTAAAACCCTTTTTAAAATGCCATTCTTGAAAAATGATAGACTGTCATTGCTTGTACAGTTAGTTTTCATCTTTGTCTATTGTCCCCACTTGCAAGTATTGTTCTTCAAGTTTTTATTCATCTTCAGTGTGGCAAAACAATTTGAAACTCTGAACAATACTGATTGTGAGATGGAATGACATGGATTTTAGAGGAATAATAACTGCAATGCATCAGTTGAGGACTTTAGTACCTATGTGTCCTAGAAATTTCAACTCTTTCTTATTCCAAGTATAAGTGTCTTTTTCATTTCCATTTTCCTTAAAACTACATTGATCTTACATGCTTCATCCATGATATGGATCTACAGAAAGATACTGAGAATATCATGGATTGAGCATGTAAGCATCAAGGTAGTTTTAAGGAAAATGAAAACAAAAAAGACACTTAGAATAAAAAAGTAGAAATTCCTGGAGCACATAATGAGGAAAGATGGACAGAGAACTTAACACTCACAGAAAATACTGAGGACAAGATGGGCAGAGAGAAAAATGCTTGTGTAAATGGATGGCAGAACAGTGAGTGCACGGGACAGTAAAAAGGCAAATATTACTAAGAGGTATAAAGTTGTGGAGAGCCATGATTGCCCACATCTTGAAAGGATGCAACACATATAGAAATAAATGCAGAAACTGACTAAAGCTAAGTGGATGAGTAAAAATAAGGTCAGTGGACAAGGATAAAGCAAAATTTATACTCTTCTCTACTCTAAATGCTAAAATACCATCAAAATTATTGTTTTATTTTCCCTTTACTATAAGATTTTGATACTATGTTATCATTAAAGTGAATGAAACTTCTAACTTACTTTTTATAAATCCTACCTGTGATATACTGTAGAGCCAAAAAATTACAGACATACTGAGTCATTTGTAGCCCCTTTTCTGACCTGAATAATGGCAGTTGCACAATATGGCTTGGCATCTAAATATTAGTTTAATGCAAGAATTTCTAGCATTATCTGACTAAATTCTTTACTCATGGCATCATTATTCAGTCATCATATTTTCTCTAGCTTTCTAATATCTTCTGTCAATTTTTTAGCAAACTGTGCATTCTGTTATAAAAGAATTATTACTTTTTGATTTAAAGAATTCTTAAATTCTTCAAATTGATGGAACCAGTGACCAGACAAAGTGTGTTAGATGGAGTGATGCAAATGACAGTTTGTTGGTGATGGGCATGAAGAGTAGGCTCCATATGAAAGAACTCATTTCAGCTCTGTGATCATTTACTGTGATACATTTGTAAGGGAAAAGATGCCGTTGCTCGACTCACATGCCCAGAAAAAAAAACGTTTTAATGAGGTGAATGATTCATCTCTAATTCTTTCACAAGTTTAAATTTTATTTTTTGCTGAATCATTCCTTAAGACTTTGTCCATTATTTTTCAAGCTATGCAATCTTCCCAAACATTCTTTGTTCTTGAGCTCAAAATCTACCTATTTACTTTTTTGCAACTCATTCCCAGACCATGTTTGTACCTACTGCAACATTGGCATAAGATTTAATGATTTATTGCTAAATATCTATGGCACATTTATTCAGATTAAACATGAAAAGTATTTAATATATATTTTTGATTCAATCATGATTGTCACTTAAATAAAGTGAAATCACTTTTACACAAGCAATTCTTAAAGAGTATATATGTATAAGTAATCAAGAAGTTAAGACACTGCTAAGATTTCTCTATCCTAATGTAAAAGATATACCTGGATATTTTTGTATCAATATAATCATTTCTTATACATTTAAAATACATGTTTCCCCTCCTAAAAAAACATATAAAAGGGGTCTTTGCCCTTTCTGTACTGATCTATAGTAGTCATTAACCTGACAAAGAGAAAGGGTTAAGAAGAGAAAGTTACTGGTGCCACTTTGTTAATGGAATGGTCATTAGTCAGTAATAACCAAAAATAAGCTGTTAGCTACTAACAACTTAAGAAGAAAATGAGTAAAATTTAAAATATTAGCTGAAGTTTCTCTCAGTCAATGTTGGGGGTCACATGCACTGCTAAAATTTGGGAGTCTATCTCTCATAGAGCCTGAATAGAAAATAGAAAGATGTTTCTTCAGTTCCCTAGAAATTGAACTTCACATCACCAAACCTCATTGGTCAAATAGCACCACATGACTGCCTACTGCAAACCATGCATGGCGGGAGAAAGGTCACTTCTCATGTACCATCAGCAGGTCTAAGGCTGTCAGAAGTATGATAAGATGCTGAAAAGTTCTTGGTTCTGAAATCAGTATTTCAGGAAGATTTTGGGAAGTGAGAACTTTTCAGCACCCCCCCCCCACACACATATATATATATATATATATATATATATATATATAAACAACTTCACACACACACATATATATATATATATATATATATATATATATATATATATATATATATAAACAACTTCTTTTGTGTTCATATATTCTTTTATTTAAATTCGTAGATGTTCCATCACTTGCATATTTTCTTATGACATTTATTACAGTCTATGATCTACATTTCTGCTTCAGGTTTTCAGATTTATTTTATATCTTATTGTTTTTGAAGTAGCTGAAATTTAATATAAAAATTTGTTACAACTACTTCAATAATAATAAAAGCTATAATAATTAGTACAAAACATCAAACTAAAACCATAAGCAGGCTGTAATAAATATCACAAGAAATAGATAGCTGAAACATCTAGGAAGTTAAATAAAAGAACACACACACACACACACACACACACACACACACTTTATTTATAGCTATTATGGTTATTGTCTGAAAGTTAAACATTTTCATAATAAATCTTAGAATAAAGTTTATAAAGAAAAGTATTTGATGTTTCCATTTAAATGGCATTATTTTATTTGTTCAAAACATTTAATAAAAAAGCTTTAGAAATCTTTAAGCTAAAAAAATTGTGTATATATTTTTGTGGGATTGAAGAGAATTATTAGACAATTAAAAATAGTTGATGTTTATGCTAACATTTATTTTTTATTCTGAAAATATTGAAATTAAATTACTATTAACAGAGAAAATGTCTGGGTATTGTTGGGGTGGGAGGGGGTTGTAAATTAATGAGTCTGTTTTCTTTTTCTCGAGTGCAAAAACATTTCTAGAATTTCTATCAGCTTTTGATTGTACTAATTATATTGAATTGTGGCTTATGTTATTATTAAGTCAGTTGTCCCTTTCCTTTGATTATAAACTTCAGGTAATAAATTATAAAAATTCCTTAATATTTTATGACTTTTAAATCAATTTATATTTGATCCATCACAATAGATTTATGAGGTGTAATTTTCTTTCGCAAAAGATTTCTTGAATTTGGCTAAAGAAGGATATTGTTATTTACTATATTTAGCTTAGTTTGGCACAAGGCTATAAATATGGGGTACTCTGTGAATACTGCACTCACTACTATTCACTAATGGTCAACCAGACTAGCTTCATTAACCATTACAGTATTTTGAGGTACTCTTTCTGAAGAAAGATATTGTAAAAAATCACTTTTATTCAACTGTTGTTCTATAACCACTGTCCCATAATAGTTGTTACATATAATTCATACATTAAATGATATTACTATTGTTGGTTGGTTGAACCTGTATATTCCCTGTGGAGAACAGAGCCACAATGGCACCATGCTGGGCAGTGCTGCTGAGGTTTCTGTAGCAAGTAGGTTTTATGATGTGGAGTTGCTAGCCCCACATTCAACAAGTTCTGAACTCAGATTGATTACCATTCAAGGTTAGAGAGTATAGTCTGCACTGCTATTTAACCCATAGCTAGTGGGAGAAGAGAAGGATGTATATCTTTCCCAAGGACATTTGTGCAAAAGTGAATCTAACAGCCTTGTTTAGAATTTGAACTATTATCGGACAAAGTATTAAATTTCCAAATTTTATTCTAAATTTAATTCCTTTTTTTCTTCCTTAATTATTGTAATTCCATCACCCCAGATTCCAGCAGAGTTCATTTATAGGTTTGATAAAAGAAAATAACAAAGGTATTGTGAATGAAGGACCCATTCTATGGATAACTCTGGTAGAAACTCTTTTATAAAATTCCTGTTTGGTCATATCATTGTTTCTTATTTCTAGGGAATTAAAGAGTTTCCTAATGCTGCTATCTCTGATAATAGTGATAGAACCCAAAAATATTTTGTGAATTTATTTAAAATAGAATTAGTAATTAATTGGATAATTAATGATTACTGATCTTATATGATTATATATCATTAATGATAATGAATGTATTTCAGCTCAGTTTTTGCTTTTGTAAATGTTTGTATTTGCATGCACATAATATATATGTGTGTCTGTAGTACTTGTTATCTGTATCTTCCAAACTATTTCACTATAAATTTTCTCTTTTTCATTAGTCATGCCTCCTCAATCAGAGCAATGCTTGTAATATATATATATATATATATATATATATATATATATATATATATATATATATATATATATATATATATATATATATATATATTGGTGTGAGTGAAGCATGTAGGTCTCAGTGAGAACCATCCTTCTTTAAACTTCATGGACTGGCACTACAGAATCACAAACAAAGAACTGTACCAAATAACAGAAACCACATCAGTTGAGGACTTTCAAGAGCAGCAACAGCTAAAATGGATAGCACATGTAACTTGAAGAGAGAATAATGACATAATCAAGATGTTGATGTTCCACACCACCTCAAACAAAAGGCATGGAAGAAAAAACCATCAATACTGGAAAGAGGGATAACAGTTACTGGACTAAAGAAACTTATTTTCTTGAACAACCATTTTAAGAGAAAGGTTTTATAAATTTCAACCGAAATCAGCATGACTATTGGGCCAATGTCAAATGTTTCTTTATAAGGAAATGGCTAACATTACCTTTGCCATATATATTAGAATTCAGGATATCTTGCTTCTTCAGATTACTTTTCTTTATTGTCTGTCAATTGCCATGCTTTCTTTTGAAAGATAGTGCAGTCGTTTCCTGTTGCCTACTTTCCATTTTGAGTTTTTCTTCTCTTAAACTGACTGCCATTCAAGGCTGGAGAGTACAGTTTACTCTGCTATTTTACCCATAGCTATGGATCCTTGCCTTTCCCAAGGGCATTTGTGCAGAACTGAACATAACTGACTAGGGATTTGTTCACTAATTTCATTTTCTGGGCTGATAACCATTATGATACCCTCACATCCTTATTTCTTAGAATTAAAAATATATTTAAATTTGTTTGAATGATTTTCCATGTGAATTTATTTAACTAAATGATCATTAATTATGATATGCAAACTCAAATGACTTTTCATGTTGTCTTTCTAAATTTCTACAATAGCAAAAGATTTAAATTAAAACAACATGAATGGTTTCTGCTTTTGCTCACTTTTTGACATAACTGTTGATCATCTTGTCACAGAGCAGATATATGCACATCACTACTTACACATTATTGTAAATTATTCTTTTCCTTTCATTTAAATGATCAAAGTTGCTATATGCAATTATTAAGCTAAATCTGTTAATAAAAGTTTTCTATGACTAAACAATTGTAGTTTAATAAATACCATACAAAACTGTTTTATAGGAAATTAATGTACAAACCAAAAAACAAACCATATGAACTTGAAATCTATGTAGGAGAAGGAAAATGATAATATCAATCTCAGATTGTTATCTTTGCTTTCATCTCAGATGCAATTGTTTCTATTTGTTCATATTAACTTAAAATATTAAAACAACCATAAAAGTTTTGAAATTATCTTGTATTAGAATAATTACTCTCATCTACAATGCTTACTAGATGTAAATTTCTTGGTATATTTTTGTAACTTAGGAATTAAACACAGAGAATTTTGCAATATCCACTCTAAAGAAAAAGTAACATAAGCAATGAAATACATGTTTTCACAGCAGGTATGTTTAAACTTTGTTACTAAGAAATATATATATATATATATATATTAAAACTAAAAAAAAATGAAAATTTGTGGTTTACATCATAGCAATACATAGCACCCACTTAAATGTTTATAAAATAAATTAGTAGAAGTAATTCAACTGTTACGCTTAAAGTTATAAAGAAAATATGTAGTGGATAGTAGCTATTCAATAGGCTGAAAACAAAAACAAATTATTTAATATGATATAAATGCAATTCTTCATGTAACAAAATGATATGTTAAAGCCCCATGACTATCATGGCTTTTGGTAATAGCTACAAATATATGGAACTAAATGGTCACAGTGTAGATGACATCTGCTAGGTTAAAACTTAAATTAAACCTGGTGAAAACTTCATGGCTTGAGACAAGCACATCAATGTTACATTTGTACAAGTCTTGCTCACGAGAAATACATCAGTTCTTGGAAAATCAAATTTGTACAAATAATTTACAAACATTTATTTTGTGATTTTACTTTTTATGTATCATGAAATAAAATAATAATCTTGCTTATTTGTGTTATAAATTATCAAGTATTCTAAAAGACGAATCCCAGAAAAATAAGCCAATGTCTTAGAGACTTGGGCCTAATGCACCCATGTTTTTGTCATCATATTTATAATCTGATTTCAGTCCTCCTAAATATTAAACATGATTTCAGTTTTTCTAAACATTAAATATCATTTCACTTCTAAAGATTAAATGTGATTCATGTTCTCCTAAAAAGTAAATATAATTTCAGTCCTCCAAAGCTTTGATATCAGAATATGGAAACTGAATTATAGAGGAAAAGAGACTTATCTCAGATTTTGTGATATGTTGCACAAAATTATTGTGACATCAAAATGGCAGATATTTGCTTGATAAATAAATAGGCCAAACTTCAATTTTTGAGTTCTGTTTATTTGTTGCATTCAATTCATGTTTGCCTTTTTATTTGGGGCTTTAAATCTATTTTTATTTAGGATTTAAGCTTTTCCTCTGAAATAACAGTTATGTTCTATAAACCAAACTGAGACATTGTTAATAGTTCTCTTCTCTCACCATCAAAAACCTCCAGTCATTTGTTATGCTTCATTAAGAGGTCAATATCGTTACCAGATTAACTAATTCAGATGCCATGGTTAATTGCTTCATTCAACTATTAAAAAATGTTAAACCCAAGTCTAAAAGGACATTTTACTTTCATTTAAAAACAATTTCCTTTTCAGAGTCTCTCTGATAACAAGTGTCACCAGCTATGCATCAAGCAAATAGCACAAATATTTGCAAAGTTTCTTTGCTGAGAATTGATTTATAATTGGCTTGAAGTCAATAGTGTCCATGCCATGATGTCATTTTCCATACCACATGAGTGTAAGCCAAGGAGATCCTTAACTAAAGTTGCCTTGGTGTAAGCCAATTTAGACACTGCTGCCCCAGTGTTGCAATGCTGATTCTTTATAAATATCTGAAAATTATAAAATGCTATAGAACTATTACAAATTATAAAATTTTCATTTGCAATTATTTTTGCTACTTAATGATAATCAGAGATTTTTAATGTTGCATTTATTGCTTAATTCTATAATATTCATAAGACTCTCTCTACTCAGAGAATTTGTTTTAAAAAGTTTAATATTTTAAAATTTTAAAAGAGGGGTTCATAAATATGATATCAAAACAAAATGCCCAAAATAAATATGATATCAAAACAAATTACCCAAAATCTGTATAAAAATTAATATTATTATAAGAAATCATAGTATGATTTATATTGATGAAAATTCTGTTTTAAGTAGTATTTGTCTCCAATGTTTAGAATCAGAAATTTTTCATCTTTGATGTTTGGTGACCCTGTATGTCCTCCAAAGCCAACCTTACAGAGCCTATTCCACAACTGAAATGACTTGAATTAAGAACTAAAAATAATTGATTGAAAACGAAGTTTATGGTCAATAAAATACATTTAAGTAAAAATATCAAGTTTACTCTTTCCTATCAAGTCTTTTTTTACAGAAATGCTAATAACTTTTGTATTTATATGATGTTTTTAAGGATTTTTTGAAAATGAAATAAAGTGGATGACTTAAAAATATATTTCTAAAGTTTTCTTACAAAATACTTTTTGATCATAATTTTTTTTGCCCAAAGTTCATGAAATTTGTATTTAATTTAATTTTTTTTTAATTCTATGAAAATTGATAATTACGATAATACAAAAAGAATAATAATGTATATAAGTAATTAAAATTAAAGATTAAGTTAAAGCAAGAAAAAAATTAAAATGTCTTACTTGAAAATTATAACCTTTAACTTATGCTTTAATTTTACTTATATACATTTATACATTTTGAATTAGATACATTTTATCAATTTGCATATATATATATATATATATATATATTTTAAACATGTGTTGAATGTCAAAGACAACATAGTCCTGCATATTCTCTTTTGAATTTTCTCATATTTTCTAATGGGACTTGAATTGCTGCCAAATTACACACACACACACACACACACACACACACACATATATATATATATATATATATATATATATATATACACGTGTGTGTGTGTGTGTGTGTGTAATTAGGCAGTGAGTGTTCATTTAAACATGTTTTATTGAAAAGTATAAACACTTTATATATATATATATATATATATATATATATATATATATTAAGTTTGTCAATTTTTTAAAAATTGCAAATTTTTTAGCAAACTTGTCTGCTACAGATGGACAATATTTTCAAAATCAATATAATTGCCATGTCCTAGCTTTTGCAAAATATCATTTGCAATTTAGAAAAACGATGGTCAAACGCAAAATATCTATACTTTTCAATAAAACACACACACACACACACACACATATATATATATATTTAGAAAAATAGTATGACAAATTGGAAAAAAATTGAATTTGGCTAGATTGAAAAAATATTCTTTCAAACATTTTGAAACAACCAGCATCTCTTGTTGTGTGTACATGTGTAGGTATGGGAGCATCAACAAGCCCAGTTCAAATTAATCCTAACGGATGAAATACATTACAAAAACTTTTTCCCAATTTGTCGTACTATTTTTCTAAATACTGTTTGTTGATATATAAAATTATACAAAATTACAGACACGCACACACAGATATATAGAATATATATATATATATATATATATATATATATATGTATATATTAAAGCAAAACACATTGAAATAAAGTCTTTCCAGCAAAGCCTGGATTGAAACTGTAAAATAACAGTTAAAAGAAGTAAGAAAAATTATCAAGGGAACTGTGAATAAGACAATCCCAAAAGATATCTTCAGTAAAAGATTCTCACAGACTGTAAATGATTACTGCAAACTTTACAGTATATAATAGCTTAGTGAATAGAATATCTGGGAAGCTAAAAGATTATGTTCTTTGAAAGGATTACCATTGTGAAAAGAAATTAATTCTTCCTGCCTTGATTTTCTTATAACAATAGAAGGCCCCAAAAACTTAAATTTTATTGTTCTATAAACTTATTAGAGGTAGGGTGTGATGCATGTAAGATCTCAGAGTGCAGTGCACACAGTAAGCAGATCAAGAGATCAAAATGTTAAAACCAAATAAACAATTTTTATTGGTTTGAAAATACATCAGAGACTAACTATATTTGCATGTGTCTGGTATCAGGAGAGGGAGGAGTATTAAAAATCAAGAAAAGTGATTTAAATTTCAGTCCTTCCTAGCCAGAGATAATTAGCCTCTCTGCCAAGAGATCCTTCCTGAACAATATGGTATCATTGACCTCTAGAATCGTGTAACCCACTGTGCCCATGCTTTTAGACAACTCTGTTTCTAGTTTCTCATTCAACAGTTCTTCATTATAATCACAGAGCTATACAACATGTAAACACTAGTGAAAAAGTTAGCCCACTTAAACCATTGTTAGAGTTTGTTCCATATCTGATACTCCATTATTAACCTTATGCCATTGTTGACTCATTTTAACAAATATTATTAATTTTTTTTTCTTTTTCAAGTGAGGTCGATTCCCAACAAATAATCAGGTCAAAATTTCCTCCCTAACATACATATTGATTCTTATTAATCTTAATGAAAGCTTTTATTTTGCGCTGGGGACATAAAATACACAATGAATGAGTGAGGATGCACAACACATCTCTGGTATGCAAGAAAAGATTGTTCACGAAAACAAAATATTATTTTATTACATATTCTCAATTCTTTTCATAAGTTTTTGTTTGTTGTTTAATTAGCTGCTACTTTAAATGCAAAATAGGATGAGTCATCGGAGGTTAATGATGATCTAGGTTGTTATTAGAATCCGGGCAACGCCAAATAATCTTACACGTAAACAAGGCAGCCATCAATTTCAACTATCCGCCTTCGCGTCTCTGAGTTTTCCCGCGCTAAGCCAGTCAGTTGCAGCAAAACGAACGCACAATAAACAGTAGCAGCAGCAATGGTTCAGTAATAACAAAAACATCATCACGAACCTTATCAACTATAAGCAGGCTTTCGTTTAATTCCTTTTTATTTTTTACCCCTAATATTATACACACTGCTACAATTTTTCTACCTTATTCAACCTACCCCTTTTACTTTTTCTTATCTATGCTCATTTTCTCTTCATTTTCTTTTTCGAGTGTGTTGTTAAATAAGAAAATGGAGCAAGGCAAAGCAGGGTCACTTAGTCAGTACGTGCTGCCAAGTGACGATGAAGGGAGAGGAGAATAGGTTGATAGTGTACGAAGAGGAAAGGAAAGAGAAGAATAAAATGATAATTTAGCTGAGTGGGTAAAGAAAGATGGAAAGAGAGAGATAGGCAGATTTTATCAAGGAGCAAACATTCAAAACAGTGAAAGCAATGCAGAGAATGACTCACAGTGATAGAGAAATAGAAAGAAAAAATATAGTTTAGTATTGAATTAAAACTGAGTGAGTAAGAGAAACAGAGAATTTAGATAAGCTAAGCAGGTTAAAAGAGAGGGAAAGAGAAAGACGTGGTGTAGTAATTGAAAGAGTAGAAAAAATGATGACGATGTTATTAAGGGAAGAAAGGAGTGAGAAAATAAAGACAGACTGAACTATGTTAATTAAATTTAGAAACAGTTAAGAAGCAGATGTTACGGATGAGGAGGAAAGACATTTAATTTAGAGAGCTGATTTTAGACAGGGAGAAATGTGAGCTGTTTAAATTAAAGGAGTGAAGAGAGATGGAAATATAAGATAGGCAGGTGTTATTCAAAGCAAAATTTCATAGAAAGGTAAAGAAGTAAAGAGAGACGTAAAGAGGCGAAAGGCAAATGGATTAGGGTTCATAGAAGCAAGGAAATCGAAAAAGAGGAAATATATAGTGTTCGAAAGAAAGAGAAAGGGAAAATCTTTGAGAGGAATAGAAAATGAAAAAGTGAATATGAGAGGAAAAAGAAATAATAAATATGAAAGGAGAAAAGAATGGTAAATAATTTCGAAGAGAGATGCATGAGAAATAGAGTGAAGAAATACGAGCGAATGATTAGAACACGGAAGAAAGTGATAGAATAGAAAAATGGAAAAGTGGGAAAAGAAATAATGATGAGTAGAAACGATAGAAACAGAGATGAAAATAGAGAAAATGAAAGAAATGGTGTAATTTGTAAGAAAGAAGAAAGAAAAAAGCAGAGAACGTTGTAAGTGTAAAAAGTGAGAAAGAACGAAGGAAATATTTAGAGACACTGGAGAGAAAGAATCGTGAAAGAAAATGATCCAAAAAGAAAAAATTAGGGAAACAATAATACTCAATTGAAATTGAAAATAGAAGACTAAGAAGAGTAATTATACAGCAAGAGGAAACAAAACTTTCGATAACACGAGTTATCTTGATAGATGAAAAATGTGAAAGAAAAAGCGAGCAAGGAAGGTTATTCTGACCAATAGTAAGAAGAGAAAGAGTAAAAGAGAAAGAAATAATGAAAATTAAAAGAAGGAAAAGTAAGAAAAGGGATAACTTTGAAGAAAGTACACGCGTGGGATTAGAGAAGAGAATTAAGAGGAAAACCGGAGATTGCATAAGAATAAAATTGATTAATAAAATTTAGAGAGAAGATTAAAAAATTTAAAGGAAAAGAAAAAGTAGAAAAATCGCGAGCAAAAAACGAGAGAAAGAGATAAAAGAAAGAAACAAAGGAAAAGCGTGTCGCGTGTAGGAAGATTAGGTGGACGATAGACATAGATTACTAATGGAAAAGAAAAGGAAGGGAAAGTTACAAGAGAAATAAGAAAAAGACTTTTAGAGAACAAAATGTTATGAGTTAAACTAAAGGAATAAAGGAAGATGAAAACGACAGCTGTTAAAGGAAAAAAGATTAATGCTGCTAAGTAAGAGAAAGCGGTGAAAGAGAGAGTAAGAGAACCTGAGAAAGAAAGCGAAACGAAAAAAGAGTCAGATAGACAGATGGCATTAGCAGAGAAGAAAAAGCAAGGAAAGGATATGCAAAGTGTAATAAAAAAAAAGAGAGGGGAAAAGTATGGGGAAAAGAGTAAAGAGAAAAAAGAGATACTAAATATTTATTTTGACAGTGTAAAAATCGAGAAGAAGCAGATGTTACTGAAGGAAAGAATAGATATTTTTAAAGGAAGGAGAGTTGCAAAGGCTCTAGACAGGCAGATGTTATCAAGGGAATGAAGAAAACGGAGTAAATTAACAATGTGTACAATAAGAGTTACAGAGAAAATTGTTAGAGAGAAAAATATGAGAGAGGGAAAACGGAAGTTGAGAGAGAAAAGCTTAAGATTTATAGAGGGTAGGTTAAGCACAAGAGAGAGAGAAAGAACTTGAAGGCTTGGTCGATATAATCAGCAGAGGCCACGACGCGCACTTTGCTCATCGCCTGAACGCTTCGATGGGAAATAACAGCCGAAGTTATGCCGTCTTACTTTACTGTTCAACCACCCTCTCCTTTAATTTCCTTTCTTTCGTTCACCTGACAACCCTATCTACTCAGTTTTACCCTAGTCTTTCTATTTACTTCCCTCTTTCTATTAATTTTTCTTTACTGTTTCTCCCCCCCTTTACTTTCTTTCTTGAAAAGTGTTTAAGTGCTTCTTTTCTTTCCCAGTTTTTTCTGAGTCAACATTTTCCTTTCTTTTTAGTATAATTTCTTCTCTTTGTTTTGTGTATTGCCGTCTGGCTTTCTTTCGTGTTATAAATTCCCACTTTATTTTCTATACATTTTTCTTTCTCGCTCTCCTTTTTTCTTCATTATTCACTCACCATCTCTTCCATTTTCACACATTTTTCTTTTTTCTCCTATTCTTTCTTTTAGCTAATTAAATACAATCTACCTCTGCTTTTATTGTAATATTTTTTTTCTTTGTTTCTTTCTTATTTTATCACTAACTAAACTTTCTTTCCATAAATTTACCTTTTTCTTTTTTCAACATATTATCTCTCTCTCTCTCTCTCTCTCTCTCTCTCCTTTGTGTCACAATTTTTTCTTTTTTTTGGGGGGGGGGGTCTTCTTTTCATTCTTTCTACAACCTCCACTCTATTCTTTTCACTTTCTTTTTCTTCCACCACAATCTTTTATTGCCTTTTCTCTGTGAACTTGTCAAGCTTCTATTCTTTCTTTCTTTCTTTCTCATTTCTCCTACTCTTTATCTCTATTTTTATGATGAAAATATTTCACACTTAAAAAAATCGTTCTGTCATTATGTATCTCACGGTATTTTTAACACCGTCATCTTCCTTTTTCTCACACTCGTTTTCTTTTTCATTTTCGTCCTCTTTTGTTTTCATTCTCTCTTTTCTTATTATATTTGGCTACTTCGTCTTCATTTTTTTATTATCACAATATTGCATTCCTTTTTTCTTTCTTCCCACTCTCTTATTTTCTACCTTTCGCCTTTTTCCCTAACTTTTCTTCTTAACTATTTCAAATTACCCCCACCACCACCCCACCCATTCTTCTTTCAACAACACATTTCTCTTCAACACACGAGAAATTTTCCTGGACCATCCAACTCATCTTGTGACTATGAATACCGACGTTTCGGTCGATAATCTCCGATCTTCTTTGAATGTGGTGTACACCCGAAGAAGGTCGGAGAATACCGATCGAAACGTCGGATGAGTGGAACTGTCCGAAGAAATTTCCTAGTTCCTCACTTGAAAAAATAAATTATAATTTTCTCTTTCCTAGCTTCCCTTTTTTCCTTTGTTTCAACTTCTATCCGAAGTCATTTAGTAGCACTCTTCCCCCTCAATTTTTTTACCCACTCATTTTCTTGTTTTCTCTTTTGATGTAATTTTTTTTCTATTTCTTTTTTTTTTATCTCCCTATCTATCATTTATCTTTCCTATTTCATATCTTCTCTCAAATCACAACTTCCCCTCTTTTATATGTTGATTTCACTCGTTTTCTTTTGGCTTTCCTTTATTCAAGTTATGATGTCTATTTTCTTATCTCTTTCTCTCTCTCTCCACACACACACACACACACACACACACACACACACACACACAGAGTTTCTAATCTTAGTTGTCTTTTCATAAACTAATTTTTCTTCTGTTCTATCATAAAACTTACACTATTCCCCCTCTTTCTCTATACCCCTCTGTAGCATTTCTTTACGTCTTACCATTATTAATACAATTCTTTTTCTCTTATATCTTTTCTTCCATTGCTCCCTCTGTGAGCCCATACCATCTTCCCTAATTTATTCTATCATTTCTTTACTCTCATCTTCGACCTCTAATAATAGTTCCCTTTTCTACCCCTTTCTAAATCATAATTCTACTATTTCTCCTGCCGACACTCGTTCTTTTTAATTTTTTCCCTCTTTTTCCTTATTAGATTATCCCTCCTTTTCCCCAGTTTCTATATATTTCTCTTCTTATCCTTGCACTTTATCTTGTCACTCTCTTTCTTCAATGTGACAATCTCTTCATTCTCATGCGTTTTCTCTCTTCCACATGCTATACTTTCTATTTTTCCTTTTTTTACATTATTCTTTCTTTCTCTACCAACCAAATCTATTATTATATTTTATTTTCTTTAAATTTTCTCTTTTCTTTGTTGTTCTTCTCTAATTCACGTCACTGTTCTCTCTCTTCTTTTACACAATCTCTTTTTTTCTCTTATATCTTCGCTATTGTTCATTTTTTCCTTCTTATATCCTATTTTTTATTCAGCTTAACACATTTCTTTCTCGTCCTATTTCGTCTTTCTATCCTAAATAATTGCCACCCTCTCTTGTCCTTGTAAAACTCTGATTTTTTTAAAGAACTCTTTTTCTTTCTGTCTCTTTCTTATCATTGTTCCCCCATCTAATTAATTTCCCAATTCTGTTCTTCCCATTTCTCTATCATTTATCGCACACTCTTTAAACAACGCTCGTCCCTATATTTTCACTATGCCCTTTACTGCTATTGTACATATTTCCCCGCCTCCCCTTCATCATTTTATCATCCTTTCCTTTCTTCTCTCTGATCAACACCGAGTTTCCTACATTTTTTATTACTCCACGTCATTCGCACATCATTTCTGCTCCAAGCCCCGATCCCTTTTCACGATGTGATACGACTTTGATGTTCACCTTCTTCTTCCTTTGTAATAATATCCAAACTCTTTCCTTTCTTTTCGGTACAGCGCTGTGTGTTTCCCGCCTCTGTTAGTGTTACACGCACCAAAAGCCTTTATTTATTTATTTGTCTTTATTCTTTCTTCCTCGTTCATTCTTCAGCATTTATTTTCATCAGTTTCTTTCTCGAGTGTCCCTGGTGTCTGATATCTTTTTATAGCGCCTATCCAATGTATTTATTCTAATCAAAGACTCCCATTTCTTTCCCTCTCTCATTCTTTTAGTTTATTCTGATAAATAAGTGCCTTATCTGCTCTCCTTTTTTTTTCTTTTTTTTTTTTGAAGAGAATCAAAACACTTTTTTCTTTTTCCTTTCTAGTTTTGTGCCTCACTATTCTCTTTTTTCTTCTTCTGAAAAGCAAGTTCGTTCTCTCTTCTGTTTTTTCTAAAAATAAATGTGTATTTTTCTTGCTGCATTATTTATTTCTCAATAATTTTCATTCTTTTTTAAAATAATGATATTCGTTAATAGAAATAAATATTCTTTTTTCAATTTCAATTTTCTTCTTTCCATTTTTGTCTCCTTCCTTTCTATATTTCTCCTTTTGATTTACTTTTTTAATTTCTTTTTTAAGTTTTCATGTGATTCTCTTGTTATATTCTTTCGTGTTCCTATGACAGTCTTTTTTCATTTACTTCTTTCTTTACATTTTTCTTTTTTTTCTCATTCAAACCTATATTTACTTCCCTTTCATCGCATTCACTGTCATCTTCCCGTGCAATTTTCAGGGCAAGGGGTGATCAGTGAACGTTATTTCCTCTTTTCGTCATGAACGCCATCAACAACAATAACAGCCCCTCTCCTTCCTAGTTTATGTGTCAAATGTGAAAGAAAAGAAAGAAATACAAAAACACTGTCGCTGTTTATTTACCTACATAAATATTAACCCTTCATGATCTGCCACTCTATCCTGTTTAGTTTAACCTTTTCTTGCTCTCTCAATCACTTATATTTGTCTCTTTCCTATCTCTTTCATATTCTCATAATTTCCTCAGTTCCGACTGCCTCTCTTTAATTAAATATTTATTTGTCTATATCTCTTTCTCTTTCTTTTGATCTAGTTCTAAGATTTGTTCTCCTCTTTATTTCTGTTTATCATTCTCATCTTCTTCATTCTGCTAGCTAGCTTATTCCTCTTTTCTTTTGCGTTTGTTTACAACAGAGATCATTAAATATTCACTCTCTTTTTTTCTTCCACGGGATTTCTTTTATTCTCCTTTCTCTTCAACTTTAATATTTTTTTATGAATCTTTCCTATACATTCTCTTTATCTCTCTCTTGTTTGCTTCTCTTCTCTTCTACTTTGGCAAGCCTTACTAACTCCTCTCACCTAACTCTTCCTCACCGCCCTCCACTTTATCAGGCATCCTCTCTGCTTCAGCTCCAGCCAAACTCGCACACACATACACACAATTCTGGAAGAGTTGCGCGGCTCCAAGTTGTTAGTTACTTGGTGTAGTATTGATCCACAACAGAAGGTAGTAAAAATAGAGTAGTCAGAGTTGAAGTCAAAATGGCACAGCGTCAGTTGTGTGCTATTACTACGGCCTATGTGAATGAACACGTGGTCGACTAACTTTCTTTCTCCTTTCCTTCCACACAAAGCCCATCTACCGCCACCTCCATCTAGTTCTTTGGTAAACGCCTTACCCACTTATCAAGCCTTTTTCTTTTATTACTCTTTTGTTATTTGCTTATTCTTTCTTTGTGACACAATGTCTGTTCTTTCTTCTGTAGATTCTTTCTTTTCTTGTCTTGTCCAATCGCTGTTATTATTCTCTTTTTTCGTTTTTACTTCCTTTTTACATTACCTTATCCACACAATTCTTTCTTTGTTAAACTTAGAACTGTTTGCTCTTTCCTTCTTTCTCCTTTCACTGTTTCCCTTTCTTTCTTTAAATTGATTTCTTATTCGTATCACAATCACTCCATTTTTCTTTCCTTGGTTAGTTATTTTCTTTGCTTCTTCTTTTTGTCGACCTACAAAGCACTCTCTCATTTGTTCCGAAAGCCACCACTATGCCAGCTCACCATCTCACTCAATAATGCTTTTGGCTCTCTCAAAACGATCTTTTGCGCTTATTCCATTTCTTTGGCTTTTATTTCTTTGCTTCCCATTTATTTTTCCATCCCATTCCTCCCATTGCTAGATTTCTTTCCACAATATTTCTGCTTCCCTAATTTCTCATTTTTGCCCAACGTTCTATCCACACTTGACGTTCAATACACATGCCTGCCATTGTCATTACAATCTGCTCTTATATCATCTTACAACCATCCAGCAGATATACATTTTTTCGTTTTCTTTTTTTAATGATTGTTTTTTTTTAATCTCCTCTCAATATAGTTTCGTTCCCTCTCTCTCAATCGCTTTACCCATGCGCACACACAGATACACATTTTATAGCTGTGATACGTTAACATCCTTACATTAAATATCATCTATTTTAGAAAGAATCCCTCTTTCAATCTTAAGTGCGTGTTATCATTGATATTTAACATTCCTTCCTTTCCTACTTCCTACTTCACATTTCTATCTATCTAATATATACATAAAACTTTTATAATAAAAGTGTGTGTGAAAGAAAAATATATGTATGTATTACAGTATTTACATGCCAAAATAACGGCGAACAAATAAATGACTAGACGGAAAACGGTAGTGACGCGTTTCGTTCTGAAAACTAAAAGGAACTTCTTCAGACAAAATTGCACACACATTTTAAGTCTGTTCGTATGCATGTGTCTATCTTTGTTCAGACCTATTTTATCTTGGCCATTCGAATTAATAAGACCTCTTGTTTCAATTGCTTGAGATAATTCTGTTATGTGACTTTTTATTTTTTATCGCTTTTATTAACCGCCTTCCAAATAAATTCATATTTTTTATCATTATATTCACCATCTTTTTCTTTTTTAAAATCTCTCTTCCCAATTGAATATGTGTGTGTGTGTGTGTGTGTATATATATATATATATATATATATATATATATATATATATATATATATATATATATATATGTACTTTAAATTTTTACATTTTATAAAAACTCTTCTTCTCCCCGCCACACTTTTTTTTCTAAATATGGTTATCCCAACTTCTATGGTAATTCTTTTAATGGTTAACAATAATATTCTCATACAATTTTTGTTCGTCCTTTTTCTCAATATATTTCTTTCCCGTACTTTCTCTCCCCACGATTTATTTTTATACTCAAAGACATGAATATTTTTTATTTTAAAATGGATCTTCATAAAAGAATATGTAAACTAAGTTTGAAACTTATGACAATCATGTGATGTTTAGCTCTCTAAATTATAATTATCCATCAATGATCATACATTTTTCTTCTTTAAAGAATCATTTGATGACAATCTTCTGTTCCACAATACTCCTTTCTTTTTTCCTCTATTCCATTTTCAATACCCAAACTACGTTACACATTTCTTCCCATTTCAAGTTATCTTCCCCATCTTTATTCTGTTGTTTTATTTGAGCTGTAATAAGAAAGTGTTTTTTATGCAAATTTCTGTTTTTTTCTTTTCTCTCGCGATACACCTTTTTTCTTTTTCAATTCCTTTTCTCCTTTGCCACTTTGTAAACTTTTGTTTTTCATCTCTATTTTCTTTTAAATTCTTTTACTCCCTTTTACTTTTTTGTCCTCCGTTTTTTTTCTTTTTTCAGTTCTCAATTCATTTCTTCCATTCTGTCTTCTTCCTTTTGAACTTTCTATCTTGTTTAATTTTTTCCTTCTGAATTATTTTACTTTCTATTCTTTATTCATTCGATTTAATTTTTTTATAACTTCCCTCTTTTTTATTTTTTAGTGTTTCTTTTTCTTTCACTTTTCTTTTCACCTCTTCGTTTTCTTCTCTTTCCACCCCCGCCCACTCTACTTATCATTACCCCCTCTCCTTTCTGTTTCTCTCTCTTCTTAACCTTACACTTCTTTCTCACTCTTAGATTCATGTTAGGTAATTTTTTTTATGCTCACTGCTCATTTTTCACAACCTGTCCTTCTCATTCACTTGGCATTACTTCTCTGTGTGCTTCTCTTATCCTATCACTAGCTTTCTTAAACTTGTTTCTTCTTTATTACTTTCTCATTCTGTTCTTTGTTCGCTATTTTCCACTCTTTTTGTTCTTTACACAGTGTTCCTTTTTTATTCAATCAAACCACTAAGATTGGGTTTTGGCTCTCTCTCTCTCTCTTTTTTTTACTCTGGAAAGCACGTTTAATCTCTCCCTCGTTCTCTTTCTTAATGGCTTCTCTTCCTTTGTCTTCCTCTTCTCTATTTATCACCCCTGTTAGTCTTCCTTGTTATTTCTTTCTTTTTCCTTTGCTTTTCACTTCATTCTCTATATCAGTTTGTTCTATCCTTCCTTTCAGATTTCACTACTGCTCTTATTGTTTCTCATTTTTTGGTTCGATGTCTCTCTCTCTTTCTCTTCTAGCGTATTTGTGTGTCTCTGTCAGAAAGAGAGAGAAACGAACAAGAGCAGAAAATGAGAAAATATAGAAAATTGAACAAGAAAAAGAAATAGTGGTGGTCGAGCAGAGAAAGATAGACGGATAGAGGCAGGCCACAGAGGACACTTCCTCGCTCGTTGGCTTATTTGAACCTACCAACCCGTATAGCCTTGCTTTCGTTGTTGAAGTTAACTTAACCTGCCCCCTCACCAACCTCACCCAATCAATACTCAATACAGATTGCTGTAAATGAACATCTGTCAGGCAGAAGAAAAAAATGTTATAAAAACTGACCACATGGTGGTAGAGGAGTGGAAATGCGCATGCGTAAACTAGGGTGGTGGGGAGTATAGCTTTCTGTGTGCATACATACATTCATATATGTGTGTGTATATGCTATTTCCGTCTGTATGCTGTCCCAAAATGAATCTGCCAAAGACAAAGATATATTTACAAATAATGCGTGAACATAAGTAGTCTTTTTAAATGTGTGTATGTGTGCGCGCGCGATGTCTATACCTCCCAATGATCTGTATCTACAAAAAATCTGATGGTAAAAAAAGTTATAGACATATTTTTTGTATGTTTGACTTTTCCAGTGTACTTATCTGTGTTTTGTACAGTACACTTATGTTTGTACTCACTGAATAAATTAAAAATTTTTTCAGTGAATTTATTTTCCAAATGATGTTTGCGTACGACAACAGTCAGCCATTTACTGATAAAAGAGTAAAAAACAAAGAAAAAGTCAAATAAGATTGGATTGGAGATTAAAATGGAAACAATGATAGGCTACAATAACAATACATATTCATTTTAAATTTCTAATTTAATGCAATTGAATAAAGAAAGAAAAGAGACTTGTTGGCTTAAGACATCTTTGGCATAACAGCTGGTTTATATAGAGTACTAAGTGAAGAACAAACTCACTAACCATGGCTTGCAAGACTAGCTAGCCAAAAGATGTTCTAGATATAATTCAATTAAAAGATATATGGTTCACTTATAAAGAAAGGCACAGAAAGATGGCATGACTCCTATAGACTGTGTGGCTTCCTGAAAAACCGTGATATCAGCAATAAAAAGAAAAAAGATGAAAAAAAAAGAAATGAAGATTATTTTCACAAAACATATTTTGATGTAATAGCAAAAACTAGTTAGTAAACTAGTTAGTAAACCGTTCTCCTCATCCTGTACGAAAAACAAGACTTAACATAGAGAAGGCAATGGGAAACCACTTCACTATCAATACCAAGAAAAACCATGGCTCTTAACAATTGCAGAGAATCATGATTGCCAATGTCCTGAAGGGACATGGCACATAGACTGATTTATATTAGTATGATAGGGCTCTCCAAACAAATGGCTTTGTGACAGACTTAATTTTGTCAAAATAAATTAGGTTTTCATGTTAATACATTGAAAGGAGTTGTTCAAAGAAATCATATAAATATATAAAAAATGTATAAATATGAAGATGTGTATTATTGCAAGCATATTTCTGCATTTACACATAAGTGTATATATATTGGATTTTAATTGTACTGAATAAAAATTTGTGGGCACACACAAACACACACATGTAAGGTAGCCAAATTACAAGTAGTGAATGTTTACATTTCTTTCATTATATTCCTACAACCATATTTTAAAAAACTGTAGTGTGTGCTCTACCAAATATACCCCCCCAAATCCTGTCATCACAGCTTAACACAGGGTTTTAGAGAAAGACTAGAGCATTGAAAATGTGTAATTAAAAACAAACTTAAATATTTTGGTGTGAAAGTATTTTCTTTTCTTTAATCAACTCTTTCTTTTTTTAAGTTTATATATTGCTCTATATATACAATATTTCAGCTGGAGTAACAAGAGATTCCCCTTTAATTTCCTGATCATTTGATCAGATTTTGGGAAGTGGGTTGTGCTCAGAACTTTTCAGCATCCTCTTGTATGCACAAACTATTTGCTAATTATGTGAGTATCAATATTGTATTTGTATGCCCTACTGCAAAACCATAGTAGGAGCCAAATATAGTGTGAAAATAGGATGATAGGCTTTTAAATGAAATAATCAAGAACCGTTACTGGCAGTAAACTGCCTGCATATGGTTAGAAAATGAGTTCAGTAGATATACAAAAATAGAAAGGCTGTAAGACAAGGATGTATCTTCTCACCAAACTTATTATTCAATGAGACAATTCCAAGAGAAGTAGAAGTCCTACTAGGATTGATTATTTGGCAGCCACAATCTTAACAACATAAGATATGCAGATGCCAGAGTGTTGATAGCAGACACAGAAAGGAAACTGCATGAACTCTTATAGAAGGTAGAGAAGGAAATCTATGGTGATGACACAACCATTCATTCCTGTCTTATTGGCTGATGCTAACCTCCAGGAGAGTGACCCATTGTGCCTTCTCGGGCTAATTTTCTTGGCTGACATGAAATGGAAAGACTATATTGAATTCAGCTGTTAAGAAAGGTGATTCACTATGTCATCTAGACAATTTTTCTTTACAGAATCTATCTTGCATATATATGCCTATCATTCGTCCATGCTTAGAATATTACTTCCACATATGGTCCAGTGCCCCTGCTATTCAACTTGAGTGCCTTTATAAAATAAAAAATAAAAAAAACAAATTAGCAATATTATTGGTCCTGACCTGGCATCTTGGCTTCAGTCACTTTCCCACCACCATAAAGTTGCTTCCCTGTGCCTTTTCTATAAATACTTTTATAGTAATTGTTCGGATGGGTTCTTCACTATCATATCAAGATTTGATGAATTTAAACACAGTACTAGATTGGCAACAAGGTCTCAAGAATTGTCACTTGAATTGGCTAAATGTAACTATAAGTTCTATGCTAACAGTTTCTTTTCTTACACTTCCTGCTTGTGGAACTTTCTTTTGGCTCCATGCTTTCCAGTTAACTTTGAACTTCAAAACTTTAAATGCAATGTCAATCGCTATCTACTGTCTTCCTAATGACTCTTCTACTGTTCTTCTGCTTGAATTGTCAGTGTCATCATTTGTAAAGGATTGTCAAACTTGTATGTTTATGAAAATTGGCATGTGTTAACACATGCACACACACACACACACACACACACACACACATATTTACACACAGGCACATTTGAAAAAGGGAATGTCATGGAATTTCCTATGTGTTACATGGCACTTTATAGCTGATAATTGTGAACTTGCAGCCTCCAAAACAGAAAATGTTATCTTCTTTCTTTTGACATATCACTCCCTATATTTGCTCTCTTATTTTTAATTCTGGTTTAAGCTTCAACCCTCTCTGTTTCCTCAATCATCAAAGCTTTTAACTACTGACCTCTTTAATCTCATCAAATAAAAACCTGGGATTGGCCTCTCCCTTAAAAACATGCCAACCATATTATTCATTGGTCATTAAGTGAAAATATTTATACTGAAGAAAGATGTATATTATTCACAATACACTATCATGTCATAGAAATATATATATATATATATATATATATATAATTACTTCAAACATTATTTTAGTAGATACCTCTGTTTGAAATCAATGTCTCACTTTTATTTTAAACAGTATATATTATTATCTGCCGGCCCTGTGTATATAAGAAATCTTAATAAAGAAAATGTACCCTCTGGCATTTTCTTTAAGATTACTTGAGTGCACAAACAGGCCAATGGGTGTAATACACACTGTTTAAAATAAAAAAAAAACAGGGCACCTATTTCAAACATGGGTATCCACTAAAATTAATGTTTGAAACAATAAAAAGTGCTGGATTAAAAATGAATCCATTCTTTAGAAATTATGTATCCCTAGTCTGATTTGTAGTTAGTAGTTGAATTTTGACCTGAAATTTACACTGTATAATGTTATATCTAAGTGATTAATATTTACAAAGAAGGAAATTTTAATTATTAAAAAGCAAATATTTCTTGCAGGGCAGGTGCAAGGATCTTATGAGACCCACTGACTATAGGTCCTCTATATTAGGAAAATTCGAAATAAATACAATATATTTAAATACAAATTAGAAGCATATCATAACAGATCATTCCATTTGAAATAAATCAACAATGTTTTGCAGTAATTGTTAACATCATCTTGAGATTTTTCTTGTTAAAAAGTTGAATAATTTTTACACAATCAATGTTATGGATAAAAAATAGTTCATTTTATTTAGTATTTTTTAAAAACTTAGCATGATCTAAACAAATTTATGGATTTAGATGAGAAAAAAGACCCCACAATGACATCAAAATCTTTCATCCTTTACAGTGGCATAGCTAGTGTTTTTGCTGCCTGAGGCAGCCCTCAATTTTGCCACCCCTCACCAGAAGGCATACAATATTACAATGCACATTAACTTCATAAAGTTTATATATATATATATATATATATATATATATATATATACATACACACACACACACACAGTCAATGATGAAATTATTCGCACACCCATCAATTATCAATTTTAAATATTTTTATCAATTTCTCAGAATCTGATGCCTGATTGATGCCAGGTTTTTTTCCTATGTTTCTGTCAATGTGGTATTTATAACTCCTCACTGATAAATTATGAAATTATGAAATAAAAGTACAATTGTGTTTATTTATTTATTTTTTAAGAATAAAACTGGGGATGTGTAAAAAAAAATGAGACATTACTTCTTTTTTCTAAATCAGGAAAACTTTAAAAACTTTTTATGATATTAAGAGAAGAAAGATAACAACCTCTCTACTGAACAACACTGCTGTGGGTCTAAGAAGGAGAAAAGAGGAAGAATGAAGATGTTTCACAGTATTTATAATCAATTTGGACCACATGATAGGCTCAAGAACACATAACCAGATTTTGGCAGTAAATTGACTTTGAAGGCAACTGCATAAGCACTGTAACATCTTTCACATATATTAGCCAATCAGAAGTCAGAGAATTATTCAAGGCTTCTGTGATCCACTTTGGTGTTTAGTTTGTACAAAAATTCCCATCAAAAGAAACTATTCCATAGAAAATGCATTGAAATCTTTTTTGACCAATAGTATTTGCTGAATGGAAAATAATAATAATATAATACAATCAAATGAAAGCAGAATGCTAAAACTTCAACAACCTAAACAAAAAAATAAAATATTATATTGTTTACTACTGTGAAAACCTGTAAGTTGAAAAAAATGACCATTTTTGGACTTTAAAGTTTCTGTACTTAAAAAATATATTAATTTTCAATTTTCTTTAAAATTTCCATTTGATATTTCTGGAAAAAAAATGGAATGCATATGATATCCTTAAACTTTAAAGCATTAGAATTATTTCAATTTATTTATCTATTTTATAATTTATGAAAAGTAACAATTATATATCCTTATTAATTATGATAAGATAAAAAAACACCATTGGTTCACTAAATTTAATTTTTTTCACTAACAGTTCACAGACATGAAAAATCAAAAAGAACTGACACCAAAGTCTGGACTTCTCACATAGGTGTGAAAAAACTGTGGATTAACTAAATTTGCTTAATCCAACTCCACATTTAAAAATGTTCAAATTTTTTCACACCTTTTACTCAAGTCTTGTAAGTGAGGTTTATCCCCACCAGCTGACAGTGCTTTTGGAGACAATTTTTTTTATTGCTGGCTGGCTGGTTCAAAGCTAACCATATCAAAGACAAATTGGCTTCATTTGAACCCTATCTTCTTCCTTATTGCTGCTTTCTTTGCAAAAATTATTAAAATTATGCTATTGTTTTTTCTTTTCTGAAAAACTCACCAAACCAAAAGTGCCGGGCCATTTGCTCCACCCACTCCACCCCACTAACTCTGCTATTGATCCTTTAATAGTCAGATGTGCTTAGTTTAATTTGTAATGTATGTATAGGTAGATAAAAAAGCAAATGTTGATAAGATAGTAAAGGACACAAAGCACTGCTCAGAGCACCCCCAATCAAGCTCTCACCCTTGAATGTGCGTATAAAATTATATATTTATATATTACAATTACATATATGTAACACAAGTTAATTTTTTTTTATCACATTGATACACTATTTCTCAATGTCAACTTTTTATCATCACAATGTTAGGGAATCTTAAAAGTGTCTTTGAAGGTTATTATTATACTCTTGATATAGATTCTAGACCATAACATCTCTAACTAAATGGAATCTTGTGTCAAAAAAGTTATTGTCTGTGTTTGATAGAATTCAAACACAATTTTTTTTATTAACAATTGCTGGATCATGGATAAACTGTTATTGTACAATTTTAGAGTGAGCAACTGACATATCTGACTAATGCATTCAAAGTGAAAAGACCTTTTGCAGCTAAGAAAGTTGACTAGTGATTTTGTTGCATGACACTAATCGCCATGTTGCAAATTAAAAACAACAATAATAAAATTGGAGTTGGTGCTTCTTTCATATGCAGTACATTCTCCAGACTCTATATAATATTCTGTGTTTGCTCAGTGGCTTCAAATTCAAAGGTTTTTCAAAGAATCCTTAAAAAGTGGCATAAAGCCATAGAAATCCATTAAAATAATTTTCTAAAAGAATACTGATACAATAAATTCATATGAATAAAAGATTTTGGTAAGAAAATACTAAACATGTTAGCATCAACCTAATATTATAAATGTTTGCCATTTAAAAGTAATTCTGTTACCATATTGTGAAGATAGTGTGAATATATATTGGAATATTAACATGATCAATTTAACTACTTCTTTGTTAATTAAATACTAATTACATGTAAGTGTGTTTTTCATAGTACTTTTCATCCTTTTCAACTTTTATATATTTCTTTAATGCTTTTCTCATGTATTAGTCACAAATTTTAATTTTTTTCTTCCTTTTAGTAAATGGCCAAGAACTTTAAAAAAAAGCTTGCCTTTAATGTCTTGACTCTCAGCATTTTTGGCTTCATACTATCTTTGACATTGCTGTCTCTCTCTCTCTCTCTCTCTCTCTCTCTCTCTCTCTCTCTCTATATATATATATATATATATATATATATATATATATATATATATATATATATATATACAGACACACACACACACACTTAGCTAAGATATAAAAAGTAACTTTCTGTTTCTAAAATATATAAAATTATATAAGTGATTTTTGCATCAAAATATTTTTGGTGTCTGTTTTAAGCAATAGTGTACTTTTTATTTTCAAATGATTTAGTTTCCTTGTAAAAACAACCAAAAACATTCATATGCTTTTACTTTAAGAAACACATTATTATATTAGTAAACACACAAATATATTCTCATTGAAATCTGAAATGTTCAAGTTCTGTTGAAAATGGCATTAACTAGAGTGACACATTTGCATACAATGGACCAATATACATCATTAATTTGATTACATCTGCATAATAAACTTTTATATAATAATATGACAATTACTATCATAAAAATTCTGTTAGATTTCTCTAGGGATAAAATATTTTCAAAATGTTTTAGAATGAAATTATTCTCTCAGAGTTGTTTTATTTTTCTTTCTCCTTTATCTAATTTTTATTTTTTTTCTGCAGTTCTCATTGCTGGCAGCAAATTCCAACCATTTTCCTTTGACAAGTGTGAATACCACATTCTTCATTCTTCTTTTAGTCTCTTCTACATGCATTATCTTTTGAAGTACTGAAAATTATTGCCTAAGAATTACACTTCCTTCTCTACCTTTTTTTTGGGCTAGCTTTGATCTGGGAGACAAATTTTATAATATTTTTTGTCTTTGTATTTTATTAGAATTACAAAGACAATATTGTTTCCTGTCAGATTCATGAGTCTGAAGGTGAGTAAAATAGGGGTGGGGAAGTGAATGAGAAAATTTGGCAAATTTGGTCTTACTGTATTTTTGTTATGCATAATGGGCCTAAGCTAGAAAAAAACAATCCATTTAAAGCAGATAACAATCACACACACACACACACACACACGCACATATATATATATATATATAGATAAGGTGGGTAAGGTGGGTGCGGAAAAAGTTATATGCTCAATCCATTTCCAAAAATCAATATTCTAATTGGTCATTGAAATAATGACTTTGAGAAGTGAGTCAAGCTGAGAACTTTTTCACCATTATATATATATATATATATATATATATATATATATATATATATACATTCATAACAAGCTGTACATGTAAAACTGGCTACTACAAAACGTTTTCTATGCTATACTCACTCCTCTGGTGATATGGGTATTTGCACCCTCTTAGTTAGCCCAAGATGTTACACTAAGTGGCCTATATATATATATATATATATATATATATATATATATATATATATATATATAAATATATATATATATATATATGTGTGTGTGTGTAAAGTGTCAATTTGGTGTTTTTCCATGTTGGCAGAATGATATAACAATATATAATTTTGTATAATTTTATATATCAACAAACAGTATTTAGAAAAATATAACAAACAGGAAAGGTTTTTTTATATTTTTTATAAATACAAAAAAATAATTCCAGTTTGTCATATTTTTCTATATAAATATATAAATACAATGTGTATCCATTTGCCTATATATATATATATATATATATGTATATATATATATATATATATATATATGTATTTGTGTTTAACACTTTCCTATATCACCAGAAAAGTCCACTACATAGAGGAGTGAATTGCACATCTCTAGAATCTTCTGGTAATATACGAGAAACAGAAGTAGATGTTATAAATAAAACTCAATAATTAATCAATTGCAAATAAAGTGTTATTCTATTTAGTGTAATATTCAGGAAGTACTGAATATAAGAAAATTCAAAAGAAGCTTTTGATAATTTACTAGTAAAATGCAATTACAAAATGACTTAAATATGGCCATCATTTTTGGATGATATGAGTGAACTAATAATAAATGATAATGGATGCTTACATCCCTATTTAAACCATGGCTATATATATTCAAGTAGATTAAAGTTTTGGTTCATGAATTTGGAGGCATAGTAATTGTAAGTTCAATCTCTGGGCTGGGTAGTAAAGACTCAGACTGAATGAAAACAGAACAAATATTAACAGAGATATAAAAAAATAGAATCAGGTATCCCTAGATATGGACAATGGAATGAGAACAATCAACCCACCACTGATTAATTAAAAGTCTCAGTTAGAAATTCCCTGAAGGTTATCTGGAATGATGTGAAGAAGGTTGTAGTGTACGATGGCCAAAAAACATGAGGATATTAGTCCAAATATAAATAATGATAGTCCTTAACCAAGAAATTCAGACAGAAACTAGAAATAATGTAAGGACTAAAATCAAAATAAATAAGAGTGTGTCTGATTACAAGAATTTATATGAAATTTTCAGTCTTTTATTAAAATTATCTCAAAGAAACAGAAAAGAGAAAATAAAGAATGCAATTTATTAAAATAGGTTATTACATTTGCATAATTGTATTTACACATGTGTAACTTTATGTTTTTGTAAGTTTTAAATACATAAAAATAAGTTTCATATTTTATATCAAATGTTCTTTCAAAATGGATTGCATCAAATAAAACAAATTTTCAGCTAATTTTACTGAAATGCTGGTTTACTATAAAATGTTAAGTATAATTTCTTTCAGACTGAATATGATAAAGAACGAATGTTTGAAACACCAAGCAATTAAAATCACCAAATATTAATATTTTATGCAATGTGGATATTTTCACTTTGTCAACAATTTTTAAGTAAATATATTCAAGGTGTTTCTTTAATGGAAAATATTTTTGAGAATCAAATCCAAAGATAGCAAAAATTTTGATTCTAGAGCAAGTGACATTGAGCATTCAGTGGCCCCGAGGCTTAATGTCAGGTCATTTTATAGTTATAGAATTTATATTAAAATTATTTCTCAATAAATAAATAGGGGAACTATTTTGTAACTATATTTAACATTTAAACTTACATTTACTTTTATTTCCATTAATTCCTAATCAGCAAGAGTCTAGTGTTAAGTAATTTTTGAATATAGATGTTATCGGGTTATCTCCCCTTCGTTTCGTAACCCTTTCAACAGGGGTCTCTCTCTCCCGGGAGTATAAATACGGGCTGACTTTTCGCCTCTGTCTCTTTCCACGGCTCTTTCCACGGCTTCGCACACGTGCAGCCCAAACTGCCTCTCCTGGGGCCGGCAACCTCGCACCACGTGCGAGGTACTGAAAAACTTTCTCTAACATATCCAATATGTGAACTCTAATACACAACCAGTGTTTCCCATGTTCAGGGAACACGCTAAAAACAAAATTCACCCGTACGGACATTTCAATTCAACACACACACAATAACTTTCCATACAGACACTAACGTTTTATTCATGTTTTAAATGATGTATTTGTAATTCTTGTATCAATCTGTTTGTCATTAATATATAATTGTTTTGTACATATATATCTGTCTTGTTCGTTTTATTTTGCTTTCTTTGGACTCCATCATAGTCCAACATTACTATGTAGCGGGACTGGCCAGCAGGAAGTCTTAGTCCAGAGATTTTATCCTCACATTCACCCGCCGGTCCCCTACAATGTTCACAATTTAAAAAAAAATTGTTTTTTGTAATAAACTGTTAAAATGCTAATCATGGAAGAGTTAAAGAAATAAAAAAACCAAAAATTAATAATTTTGGCATGAAATAATGAGACCCATGAAAATGTTATTTTTACTATCTAAAATATATTTTATAGAAAAATATGTAATAATTTTATTTTTTTTTACAAAATTGTTATTATATCAGGAATTTTTTTCATTTCTTTTCCAATTTTCAGATTTTCTTTTCAGTTTTTGTAACAGGCACAACAAATTGAAATCATTCTGCATGAATGTAGACTATTCCATTATTATTAAGCTGAAAACTAGATTGGGATTTCTCTATTCTTCAAGTTAGATCATTTTAATGGTATTACCCTAACAATCTTGCTACAATGTTTTGTTTTTACTATGTTATGCTAACAAACAAACATAGCCACAAACAGAAATCAGATCATTATAATAATATTGATGGTTGGCAAGTATGTCTCATTAACTGTTGCTCGTAAATTTCATCATCTTAATTTTACCATATGCCAGACTTAGCTAAGCTTAGTAAATATCTTTGAGAATCAAATAAATCATTAAATTTGATTATAAACAATATAAATCTCAGCTTGGTAATACTTTTTCAACAAATGGTATTGGAATTATTTTTGGAATGTCTTTTTCTTCCTCTTCTTACCCTCTGCATTTTACTTCCTTCTTCTATATCATCCCAACATCATCAATGATTACTGTATCTATTAAAACTTTTAGATTTCTTTATTTTTCCACTGGTACATGGCCAAATTTGTCACACATATGTAAGAACATCAATACATCTAAAGACTAATGATAAAAAACATTTACTTTCAACAACAAATATTTATTTTTAACAAACTCTTTCCTATCTGTCTATATCTCTGAGATGAAGTATTGTGATTACTTGCATTATTTACATTATTCGGACTGTTATCCTCAACTTCATTGCCATATTCACAACGTTTCGGCCGTTGTACGCTCTGGCCTTTTCAGGTGATTGTCCTCATGGACACATGTCCCAGTGGATAAAGATATTGGTTAGATCCAGTGACTATACCCAGAGTTGTGAGTTCAATACCAGGCCACAGCAGTGGTGAAGCAAAACTTAGAGAGATGAGTTAAAGGGAAATAACTGAGACATCCAGAAGAGGCATGGCACTTGGAACTAGAACAATCTACCCCGGTGAACGAAATAAATTGTTCGGTTCGAAATTCCAATCATCTGAAGAAGGCCAGAGCATACAATAGCCGAAATATTGTGAATATAAATGAAGATGAGGATAACAGTCTGAATAATGTAAATAATGCAAGTAATCTCTTTCCTATGCACTCAATTTAGTGGTGAACATATACAATGAATATTTCAGATCAAAATTTAACTAAGAGGTACATATAAAGCTATGGAATTATTGATTAACTCTTCTACACACACATTCAATTTTATAATATAAAGAATAAATATTTTTTAAAAGAGAAAAGATAATAAAAGCAAAATATTGAATATATATTAAAGGTTTATGATGTACTAGACATTCATTACCAATTGTTTTATAGATCTATATATATTAACTATTATACAAAACACAGATGCTTATATTATTTATGTTTTCTGTATCTTTTCACTGTGTTGCTGCACCAGGATGATTTTAATTCTATTCTTTACCAATTAAAGAATATTGTGATGCTAGATTATTTCATTTTATTCTTTATAAAGGAATGAATATTATCATTATCATACATCATTCCCTTTCTGTTGTTTATAAAGAAATGAATATTATTTCATGGTGCATCATTTCCTTTCAATTATTTATAAATATATTTCATTGTAATAATTTACATTCTATTCTTTATGAATGAATAGATAATGGTTTATGGTGCGAAATTTCCTTTGTTCTTTATAAATTAATATTTTTTAGGGTCCATCATTTTGTTTACTCTGTTTTGTGTCAAAGAATATGTTATATAGTTTCTCATGTTTTATTTATATTTTTTTCAATTTTCTCTGATCATCATAACACATTTTGCTGCCAGACCTTTTGCCCAAGTGTGAGCTGTAACAGTTTTCAGTCTGTTAATTACTCTCACATACCATTACCCACATGTTATTTTGTTATCTCTTATAAATATACCCACATGTTATTTTGTTATCTCTTATAAATATACCCACATGTTATTTTGTTATCTCTTATAAATATACCCACATGTTATTTTGTTATCTCTTATAAATATTAACAAGCATTAAATACAACTCGTCCTGCAGTGTTGAGGAGGCTGCTCAACAGATTTAATTAAACAATTGAAATAAACTAAGTGTTTCATAAGTGAAAAGATTTAATGCCACAATTCTTTAAGAAACAATTTAAATGCCTGAAGGTCTTTTAAGTGTTTAAGATAAGTAATTTAATTCTGCCTATAGCATCTATACTTAATGTTCTAGAATATTAAAAGGTTAATGCTTTCTGATTTTCAAGAAAGACACATTCTCAACATAAATGATTAATAATACACTGCCCTACAAAATACACCTGTAATTACTGTCATGTTCTTGTAAAATTCAAATTACTCTCATGATATAAATATTTATTTTAATCACCTACCATAGATCACTGTTGAACATATGACTAGCCTTACTAACCACAGCCGGTAAGATTTTTTCCCTGGTATTATTCATGAATCCAAATTTTCAACACTTTTTGGCATTTTCTTTAGTCTTTGTATATCAAATGACAGGCACTGAATTTATTCACACTTGTCTGAGTGTAAATCCATCAACTACTTTATTATACTTGTCTCCAAACGTTGGTCGTTCATGCCTCAGTTCTCTGTTCCTGAGCTTATATATGCAACTGTCTGCTCAGAAAATCATGACATTCAGTTATCTACTGAAATGATATTAGTAACTTTAGTATCACTGCAGATAAAACTAGACGAATTATTGTCTACAAAAATAGTCACAGTACTTTATGTTGGTTGATAGAAGTAGTAATAATTGGTACTGATTGGTGCAGCTAGTAGCAATGTGAGACGTTGCATTGGTAGTCCTAGCAGTAGTATAGGCTTGGCTGCTTGAGAAATTTGCAGACATTATAGAAGTTCTTTGCATTTGTCTAATTTTCCAAACATTTCCAACATATTAAGAAGTCATCCAAGACTCTTCAGGCAGCAGTGACTGTCTTTGTTTAAGCCTTACTATGCAGACAGGTGCTAAGTTTTAGATTGGCTCCTTTTTATATTTTTTTATTTTATTTTAATGCAAAGATAATCCTTATCTCCTGGTCTGGGTTATTATTGAATAATATTGGAATATTCTCTTCCATGGCAGATTCACTTGAGATATTCTTCAGACATGTTTCAGTATTGTCCAGAAAAGAATTGTATTTGTTGGAACTGACTCCAGGAAGTTTAATGTGGTCTGAAATATTACCCATAATATTCTCAATGATGTGTAAACTAGGTGAGCATGGAGGTCAATGAAGTATCTTGAAGTTAACTAATTGTTCCTGGACCAAAATAGCTGTTTGCATTTTCTTGCTGAAACAAACAATCACCAATTAGAAATAATGCAAATGATTTGCAACAAGACCAGTGCATGTCACAGCTGTCAAGTGAAACTCATGCGAGGTACTTGTGAATTCAAAAATACACATTCCACATCATTACAGAACCACCAACTTGCATAATGCTCTACTGATAGGATGATTCCATATCTTTAGAAAAGTCTCCTCGACATAGGAGTACATTCGTCTGTGAAAAAGCAAGAAATATGACTCATCTGATCAGGCAAAACAGCATGAGTCCTTCACAATTTCAGTGTTTTCTAACCTGGTGAGGCAGGGTAACTGATGTCATTGTATCAGTAATTGCACTCTTGTTTGTTATCAATTATGAATTCCTCATGGAACTGATGGGTTGAGGAACAACAATATTAAATTGGGATGGTGTAATATTCACCTTTGTTAGGTGGTTACTATTCTCAGTTGCTGATGGTTCTATTCTTACATCACCTGTAACATTTGTAATTTCCACTGATACCTGTCCAAGAATCATACATTCCTGGTGAGTCTTTGCTATTGTTGCCTGAGCAAAACATAGAGTAGTTTCTATTTCTACCTTTCTAGTGCTATTATGCAGTCAAATTCTGTTTATGCATGAGCCTTAAGTGCCTCAGCTACAATATCACAAGTATGCTGTTATGACTGCACTACTTCTTTACCTATTACATGATATAAATATAATTTGGCTGAGTCCACTTCTGCAAGTAGGGGAGGTCAAACTATCCATGGTATTGCTATTTAAAATTTTTTTTTATACTTCCAACTTATATCGAGGTTCTAGATTTTCAGTTTTGACTTTTGGGAGATTTCTTTAAATATATATTTTGATAGAAAGTGATATTTTATTGGTAAAACTGTTGTTATTTTTAGTTTTCTTGTAAACAGAGATATATAACTGATTGCATAAACAAATAAGTCATAAGATGGGTTTAGATACTTGTTCACGAGCAAGAAAAAGCCAGTTATAGAAGCCATGCTTTACAGATTCATGACTCACAGCCAGTACCCGATGCTTTGAAACTGATCACAAGCTTTTCATGTTGTGCCTGACTTGTTCAAACAGAAAGTTAGCTGCCATATTCTATACCCAAAAGTCCCAAAGCTGATTTCAATCATTCCTTGTTTAGACTATCATAATCTAAACTATACAGTC
>OZ038515.1:22676138-22696138 GCA_964036315.1 Acanthosepion esculentum | reverse complement strand
GCTAAGTTCGAAAGAGAGTGGTATTTAGGATCGGCCTGTTGATTTTTATTAGGAGTATTTCTAATATCTTCAGACGTTTTTTACAACTAGATGTTCTTAATATATCTCTGTTAGCTACAAGGATTTCTACTATGAGTGTCGTTAGTTCGACAATTCTTCTACGCACATCGCCATCACCTTCAAAAAATAAAATTGTAATAACAAAAGAAAATCGGAATAAAAAACTTTCAGAATATTCCATGTCCGTAATATTCAACAAAACATATATAAAATAAGGATTACTACCCTTATATAATTATATATATATATATATATGTGTGTGTGTGTGTGTGTGTGTGTGTGTGTAAGAGAGAGAGAGAGAGTGAGAGAGAGAGAGATATTGTCTGCATGTTTATATATGCAAACCGACATTCGTACATGTACACGCAGCATACACACTTATAAATGCGCTCGCACACAGAGAGAGAGAGAGAGAGAGAGAGAGAGAGAGAGAGAGAGAGAGAGAGGAGAAAGTAAGTTTAAAATTAAATAAAACAATAATAGAGAACTGATAGCTCGTGATAATAAATGTGGTTTGCAACGAATAACACCCTCGAGTATTGAGATAACTTTTCTTTTAGGATCAAAGGCTGAAAAAAATTAATTAAAAATTTCTTTTCAGATGACAACCCCATTAAATAGGAATCGGTGTACCTTAAAAATACAGACCCATTCACGTTCATTGAATCATGTCTGCAAGTCACGATGTATTAACAATACATTTCATTTGTTTGTGTGTTTTTATAAACGCTATCTGAAATCTCGTTAACCGAGATTTCGTTTCGATGTAAGCGAATATACGAAACTTCCAAGATAACATCTATGGCGAAACAGAACCAGTTGAACAACTGATGTTGATACCTGATATAAGATATGATTGATATCGCATTTTTGGCTATTTAATATTGGATTATCTCGTCAGATTTTAAAGTTTTCTGACGCCATTTTATAAATAGTTAAAGCCGAATAACAATTTGCGCTCTGTGACCTTTTTATAGGTGAATGAAATCAGAAGTATTACAGAATTAAGATTGAAAATAAATATAGGGATATTGTCTAAGAATAAGTCCAATTGTCCTTTTCAAATATGCAAGATATTTTGATGTTTAGTTCCTTGGAACATTACTTGAAAATTTTAATGTTCTCAAATGTTGCCGTTTTCAGAGTATCATTTAAATTGAAATATTAATAAAATCAACACCATTTCTTTTCTTTGCTGCGAAATAAGAACGCAAGTTTCTCATCGGACATTTAATTCTGGGAAAAAACAGAAATAAAATGATTTTGTTTTTTTTGTTTTTTGTTCATCACTGATAATTTATTAGAAGACAAATGTTCACCGAACGCTTCTTTAATAGTGGCAAAAATAATAAGACAATCCATGTTTTTAATTAAACACTGGCTACAAGATTTATGAAATTAGTTCTCAAAACAGAAACGATTCACTGTTAGAGCAAAATATTCGAATTGCAACTGCTCAAAATAGCGTTTTTTTTTCTTTTTTCATAGTGCATTTCATCAAAATCAGATAACATGGAGAAGATCGACTTATACCGACGACTCAGCCTGAATTAGGTGAGTTAACCTACCATTGTTCAAATCAGCCGTTTCCTGGTCTCACCTGATTCGTCCTTTCTTGTGAAGGCAACGAATCGATGATACCACTTCTGCTATTATTATCAGCATCATCATGACACTGATCATCATCCTTAATCCTAATCTTTTATTTTTTATTACCTTCCGAAATAGATGTCTTTTTTCGAAATAACAACATAGATCGATTCTCACTGATTAGAAAATCTCATTTAAAAAATCAACCTTTGTTAGATGGAAGCTACAATAGTTACATAAGTCGTGTAAATTGACATTACACTGTTAAATCGGAAACATATTCTGACTTCTAATTCCGGCGACCAAAAATCAACCGTAAAAGACTGAAAAGAGAGGACGATAAAGTAACAGAAAAGGGGTAGGGAGAGGGAGGGAGAGACGTGAAAAAATATGGAAAGAGGAGATGGAAAAGAAAACGGGATGGTGGGAGAAAATAAATCGGTGAGAGATAGATCCAATTGTTATATGCGATCTAATTTATATACATGTAATTTCATTTACTGTAACTGATTGCAGGATCTGGTGCAGTTTATGAATGTGCGATATGTCATTTGAATCAGAATCATTATCCTGTTGGCATCGTCAACGAACGAATACTCCATGATAGTCGAAAAGAAACAATAATTGAATAACTCTGTTCCTGGATCAGGCTGAAACATTTAGGTATTTGTCGCGTTATACCAACTTTAGCACAAAGCCAGGACATAATAAATTTTTGAAACAATGTCTTTCAAGACTAGCATTATAGGCATTATTTTACAATGCGATTTCCACGTTTGGCAACAACAAAATGACAGAATTTTAAGTCATTTTAACTTTATCATAATTTCTATTGCGTTTTTTTGTTTTTCATACAACAGCAAATTAAATAATGTCATTCTTCATAGGGCATGACTACCATCAATTTATAAAAACATGATTTGTGTATTATTCACTTATGTAGACGATGAAATCAAACTTGATATTTACCATCTCGTCGTTTCTTACTTAAGTACTGAAAATTTCTTTGAGTTAATTATCGTGTGGCTGTTCCAAAATGACGAGATTTGATGTCTATATAGTTCAAAATGTTTGAGAAATAATCAAATTAGTTTAAACTTTATAAATGTTTCTATTATACTGACACTATTTTTCAAAGATTGAGACATTGCACAAACATTAACACCAGTCTCATAGCAATGTATTATATTCATTCATCAACTGCATCTACTGTTCTTTACTTTATTTTTTGAAAAAGTTTTTCTTTAATTCTTTCTTTCTTTTCTTTTTACTTAATTTTCATACCTTTCTTACATTTATTAAATTTTTCTTTCTTTATTATAATTTTCGTAACTTTCTTTCATTTACTTAATTTTTCGTTCTTTCTTTCTCTCTTATGTTTTTGTTATTTCTTTCTGCCTTCTCGCAACTTGTATTTTCCAACTTCTCTACCTTCTCCTACCTTGTATTTTCTCATTTCTTTCTAACTTCTCCCACCGTGTTCTTTCCAATTTCTTTCAACCTTCTCTCACCTGGTTCGTTCCAATTTCTTTCTATCTTCTCACACCTTATATTTTCCCGTTTATTTCTACCTTGTCCTACCTTGTATTTTCCAATTTTTCCTACCTTCTCTCAACATATATTTTTCCAATTTTTTTCTACCATTTCCCACCTTATATTTTCCCATTACTTTCTACCTTCTCCAACCTTGTATTTTCCCATTAGTTTTTACTTCCTCCTACGTTATATTTTCCCATTTCTTTCTACTTTCTCTTATTTTATATTTTCCCATTTCTTTCTACCATCTCCAACCTTGTATTTTTCCATTTCTTTTTACTTCCTCCTACGTTATATTTCCCATTTCATTCTACTTTCTCTTACTTTTATATTTTCCCATTTCTTTCTTCCATCTCTTACCTTGTATTTTCCCATTTCTTTCTACCTACACCTAACTTGTATTTTCCCATTTCTTTCTACCATCTCCTACCTTGCATTTTCCCATTTCTTTCTACCTTCTCCTACCTTGTATTTTCCCATTTCTGTCTAACTACACCTACCTTTTATTTTCCCATTTCTTTCTACCTTCTCCTACCTTGTATTTTCCCATTTCTTCCTACCTTCTCATGCCATGTATTTTCTCATTTATTTCTACATTCTTCTACTTTGTATTTCCAATTTCTTTCTACCTTCTCCTACCTAGTATTTTCCTATTTCTTTCTACATTATCCTGCCTTATATTTTCCAATTTCATTCTAGCTTATCCTACCTTGTATTTTCCCATTTCTTTCTACCTACACCTACCTTGTATTTTCCCATTTCTTTCTACCTTCTCCTACCTTGTATTTTCCCATTTCTTTCTAACTTCTCCTACCTTGTATTTTTCCATTTATTTCTACATCAACTTTCCTTGCATTTTCCCATTTCTTTCTACATTCTCCTACCTTGGATTTTCCCATTTATTTCTACTTTCTCCTACCTTTTATTTTCCCAATTCATTCTACATCCTCCTACGTAATACTTTCCTATTCCTTTTTACTTTCTCTTACTTTTATATTTTCCCATTTCTTTCTACCTTTTCCTACCATGTATTTTCCAATTTATTTCTACCTTCTCCTACATTGTATTTTCCCATTTTTTCTGCCTTCTCATACCATGTATTTTCCCATTTATTTCTACATTCTCCTACTTTGTATATCCAATTGATTTCTACCTTCTCCTACCATGTATTTTCTAATTTCTTTCTACCTTCTCCTACTTTGTATTTTCTCATTTCTTTCTACCTTCTCCTACCTTGGATTTTCCCATTTATTTCTACTTTCACCTACCTTCTATTTTCCCAATTCATTCTACATCCTCCTACGTAATACTTTCCAATTTCTTTCGACTTTCTCTTACTTTTATATTTTCCCATTTCTTTCTCCCTTCTCCTACCTTATATTTTCCCATTTCTCTCTACCTTCTCCTACCTTGTATTTTCCCATTTCTTTCTACCTTCTCCTACCTTGTATTTTCCCATTTCTTTCTACCTTCTCATACCATGTATTTTCCCATTTATTGCTACATTCTCCTAGTTTGTATTTTCCCATTTACTTCTACATCCTCCTATTTTGTATTTCCAATTTCTTTCTACCTTCTCCTACCTTGTATTTTCCCATTTCTTTCTACCTTCTCATACCATGTATTTTCCCATTTATTGCTACATTCTCCTAGTTTGTATTTTCCCATTTACTTCTACATCCTCCTATTTTGTATTTCCCATTTCTTTCTACCTTCTCCTACCTTGTATTTTCCCATTTCTTTCTACCTTCTCATACCATGTATTTTCCCATTTATTGCTACATTCTCCTAGTTTGTATTTTCCCATTTACTTCTACATCCTCCTATTTTGTATTTCCAATTTCTTTCTACCTTCTCCTACCTTGTATTTTCCCATTTCTTTCTACCTTCTCATACCATGTATTTTCCCATTTATTGCTACATTCTCCTAGTTTGTATTTTCCCATTTACTTCTACATCCTCCTATTTTGTATTTCCAATTTCTTTCTACCTTCTCCTACCTTGTATTTTCCCATTTCTTTCTACCTTCTCATACCATGTATTTTCCCATTTATTGCTACATTCTCCTAGTTTGTATTTTCCCATTTACTTCTACATCCTCCTATTTTGTATTTCCCATTTCTTTCTACCTTCTCCTACCTTGTATTTTCCCATTTCTTTCTACCTTCTCATACCATGTATTTTCCCATTTATTGCTACATTCTCCTAGTTTGTATTTTCCCATTTACTTCTACATCCTCCTATTTTGTATTTCCCATTTCTTTCTACCTTCTCCTACCTTGTATTTTCCCATTTCTTTCTACCTTCTCATACCATGTATTTTCCCATTTATTGCTACATTCTCCTAGTTTGTATTTTCCCATTTACTTCTACATCCTCCTATTTTGTATTTCCCATTTCTTTCTACCTTCTCCTACCTTGTATTTTCCCATTTCTTTCTACCTTCTCATATCATGTATTTTCCCATTTATTGCTACATTCTCCTAGTTTGTATTTTCCCATTTACTTCTACATCCTCCTATTTTGTATTTCCCATTTCTTTCTACCTTCTCCTACCTTGTATTTTCCCATTTCTTTCTACCTTCTCATACCATGTATTTTCCCATTTATTGCTACATTCTCCTAGTTTGTATTTTCCCATTTACTTCTACATCCTCCTATTTTGTATTTCCAATTTCTTTCTACCTTCTCCTACCTTGTATTTTCCCATTTCTTTCTACCTTCTCATACCATGTATTTTCCCATTTATTGCTACATTCTCCTAGTTTGTATTTTCCCATTTACTTCTACATCCTCCTATTTTGTATTTCCAATTTCTTTCTACCTTCTCCTACCTTATATTTTCCCATTTCATTCTAGCTTCTCCTACCTTGTATTTTCCCATTTCTTTCTACCTACACCTACCTTGTATTTTCCCATTTTTTCTACCTTCTCCAACCTTGCGTTTTCCCATTTCTTTCTACCTTCTCCTACATTTATTTTCCCATTTCTTTCTACCTCCTCATACCATGTATTTTCCCATTTATTTCTACATTCTCCTACTTTTTATTTCCAATTTCATTCTACCTTGTATTTTCCCATTTCATTCTAGCTTCTCCTACTTTGTATTTTCCCATTTATTTCTACTTACACCTACCTTGTATTTTCACATTTCTTTCTACTTTCTCCTACCGTGTATTTTCCCATTTCTTTCTAACTTCTCCCACTTTGTATTTTCCAATTTACTTCTACCTTCTCACACCCTGTTTTTCCCATTTCTTTCTACATTCTCCTATTTTGCATTTTCCCATTTCTGTCTACCTCCTCCTACCTTGTATTTTCCCATCTATTTCTACATTCTCCTACCTTGTATTTTCCCATTTCTTTCTACGATTTCCTACCTTGTATTTTCCCATTTCTTTCTTCCTCCTCCTACCTTGTATTTTGCTATTTCTTTCTACCTCCTCCTACCTTGTATATTCCCATTTCTTTCTACCTTCTCCTACCTTGTATTTTCCCATTTCTTTCTTCCTCCTCCTACATTGTATTTTCCTATTTTTCTACCTCCTCCTACTTTGTATTTTCCCATTTCTTTCTTACTTCATCAACCTTGTATTTTCCCATTTCCTTCTACTTTCTCCTACGTTGTATTTTCCCATTTCTTTCTTCCTCCTCCTACCTTGTATTTTCCTATTTCTTTCTACCCCCTCCTACCTTGTATTTTCCCATTTCTTTCTTCCTCCTCCTACATTGTATTTTCCTATTTCTTTCTACCATTTCCTACCTTGTATTTTCCCATTTCTTTCTTCCTCCTCTTACATTGTATTTTCCCATTTCTTTCTACCTTCTCGTACCCTATATTTCCCCATTTCTTTCTACCTTCTCCTACCTTATATTTTCTCATTTCTTTCTACCATTTCCTACCTTGTATTTTCTCATTTCTTTCTACCTTCTCCTACCTTGTATTTTCCCATTTCTTTCTACCTTCTCCTACCTTGTTCTTTCCCATTTCTTTCTCCTTTTTCTCACCTTGTATTTTCCCATTTCTTTCTTTTCTTTTCATTGGCCTATTTTTTTATACATTCCTTCTGGTTTGTTTCTTCTTTCTTCCTTCGATTAGTATTTCCGTCCATTCTTCCTTTCACTATTTCTTTAGGACTCAATTTCATCTTTCTTTTATTCACTCTCTTTTTCTTTTTGTTCGCAGATGTATCTTTCCCTCCCTCATCTCTCCTATTTATACATCTCAAATAGGCGATATTTGATCCTCTGCAACAAAAACATATCCTTAAAAATAATCTACCCGAACGCACGTGAAAAAAATTAAGTACAATAAACTTTCCTCAACAGAAAATGGCTTATTTATGTATACCGCTTTTATTCAGATTGCTTGTGTGCTATAGTTTTCAAGATAATAATGATATATCGGGCATGGTTGATCGGAGACGCTTTGCAGCTGCGAGTTTACTTTGAAATAATCGATCACATTACAAGAATCACGTCATATACTGATAAAATATGATCTATTTATTTACTGGGGCATACTTGGCTGTTGAGAAAACAGTGATGTGACTTTGAGTAGCAGTTGTTAGTGTTCAAGCCCAGAAGAAAATTATTGTGTATGAAGATTTACTTTAGTATAATCAGTTGGAATAACCAATCTACCTCGTACTGTATTGCCTGCGTACTCATGTACTTTAAAAATTTTCAGTACCCACACAGGAACTTTTCAAGCTCCTATTTTTGAACCCTAGACATATTTAATTAAAGCCAGATCTAAGAAACATCCTGAAATAATACTAAGTTGTTAAATAAAGCTTCTTTATTCTAAATTTAATCTTACAGATACTACGTAGGTGTGCACCAGACACAACTTTTCTTTAATCGGTTGTTCAGGTGTTTAAAACATTATCGAGCGCATTTATTTATGCACACAATTAAGTATACATATTTCGAATACATAAAAAGCAACGCGATAAATCGTTTACCATGTGATATTCTCGAACAAACAAAGGAAATTCTTTTGTTTCTTTCAACGGAAGAAAAAAGAAATGCTATGTCTAATCCAGAATGAGTGCAAAAGGCCACGATTGAGGAGGAGCGAGAATGTTTTACAGGAAAGAGAATCGATTAAGTTAGGAAAAAAAAGAAGAAAAAGTAATTTTTTAAAGCGTTGTTGTCTTGTCCTCGTCTTTCATATAGAAATAATATAAAGCACTTTGGGGCCGATCTTAATTGTAAGTATGCAGAGCCGATGAAAAAATTTGTCTGGCTATGAAGGAACAGTTTATTCACGTAGAAAATAAAGCAAAATGCCGCCTTGAACATACAAATACATATCTATATACAAAGACCCATGCATGCATACGTATTATTGAAATACATATATATGGCCATACCAGTATTAGTAAACAGGCATTTATTTGATTATATATATGTATGTGTGTGCGTGTGTATAAACAAGATTTTCCTTTTTATACACATTGGAACTATATATTCTGTTTTTTTTCTTCATATTCCCCTTCTTTATTTCCCCACTCTTTAATATTAAATTGTATTTTAATCGTAGTCCCTCGCTTCCCACCCACCAGTTTGTCTACCACTCCGCGATTCTCGTTAACATTTTACTTGTCGCCATCGATTCTTATGAGTTGTTGGCCGAAAAAATGTTACCTATTAGGGAAAAAATATGCCGTCTTGACTATTTAAAACTATTTACAAGTTCAGTAATATCAGACATCTATATATATATATATATACATATATATATATATATATATATATATATATATATATATATATATATATATATATATATATATATATATATTCTGTATATTTAGGCATTCTGCATTCGATTTAGTATTTTTTAAAATAAAACTTTCAAATAATGTTACAATCTTCTTTTTAAACAGACTTAATTTTCTTTTCTTCCCCACTTCCCCGATGATCTCATCTCCGAACTATACAACATGAATTTCGTCCAATTTATAGACATACAACAACCCCAGAAATATGTGAAGGGATATTCATATATTATTAAGCTAGCCATTAAACAAGCAGCCATTTTGAAAAATCGTAAAACGTGAATGATGCTAAATAAAAAAATATTATATATATATACAGTTGCGGCCAAAATGTTCAGAACGGCATTGTTTTCGTCAGAAAAGTAGGTATAATTTTTTATCAAAGTTGTTTTATATTCTATAATTTTCACAGACAATAAATACGATATTATTTATTATTATCTGAGATTTTGGTGTAATTTGAGAGATAATACAGTTCTGAACATTTTGGCCGCAACTGTATATACATATATATATATATATATATATATATATATATATATATATATATATATATATATACATATATATATATATATATATATACATATATATATATATATATATATACATATATATATATATATATATATATATATATATATATATATATATATATACATATATATATATATACATATATATATATATATATATATATATATATATATATATATTATGAAATGGACAATTATTTTAAGACATAAAAAGAATGTATAAACATAAAAATGTCTTAATATATATATATATATATATATATATATATATATTAGGCAAATTACTCACCCTTATCCGTCACAAATAATAATAACTAAAATATTCTTACACAGCTTTTGCCCTTACGCCCATCTATATACACACAACCCATACACCCAGTTTTTAACTGAGTGTATGGGTTGTGTGTATATAGATGGGCACAAAATAAAATCATCCTTGATAATGTCTAAAAGTATAGCCGAAAGCGCTTGGACAGTTTCTACACACTCTATTTCCAGAAAAGAAACACTTGTTCTAACATAAGAAAACTTAAATAAAAAGTTTAATCGCAGTACCTTTTCTGTCGTCTTAATGAAACATGCATAAATGAGGGATTGCTGCCTAAATACACAGTATATATATATATATATATATATATATATATATATATATATATATATATATATATATATATATTAAGAAAGTAATGAATTTTTATTAATCCGACAGATTTTTATCACTTTAAACCTTATTTTTAGTGGGTACTCGTATCTGAGTCGCCGCTCCGTTTATTTATTGAACAGTATATGAGAAAACTTATTAAAGAAAAATTTGCGCTCTCCGGTAGGATTCAAACCTGCGCCCCATTAGATGGAGAGAGCTACCATTAGACCTACCACGCTTTAACCAACTTAATAAAAGTTTTTCTTTAATAAGATTTCTCGAACATTTAGTCCAGTAGAACAAAATAAATAAATATACTTTTTAATAAATAAATGAAGCGTCTACTTAAAAATACGAGTATCCACTAAAAATAAGGTTTACACTGATAAAAAATATCTGTCGGATTAATAAAAATTCATTACTTTGTTTCTTTGTTTTGTTTAATTATGGATACGAAACTGTGCAGATATGAAACATTTCGGGAGATCTATGCCGAGAGAATTTTCGCTTAAAGTCAAAATTTCGGCTTTGCCTGATTCTTTGTATCATCTCAAGCGTGCCGAGTCTAACATGAGTTCCCTCTGCACATGAGTGAGCAGGTTCTAATCCTTCAGGAGAGCGCAAATTTTTCTTTAATAAGATTTATCGAACATTCAAGCCTTCTGTCGAAAATAATTAATTATGCTGCTTAATAAATAAACGGAACGTCTACTTAAATACGAGTATCCATTAAAAGTAACGTTTAAAGTGATTATATATATATATGTGTGTGTGTGTGTGTGTGTGTGTGTGTGTGTGTGTGTGTATTAACGATGGTTGCTTATTACGTCAACCATTGTTGGGTTATTTAATATCGAATTTTGCTTGGACATCCAGTCAGAATTGAAGAACTCACTAGTAAGTAGTAATTGTAAAGCAGACTGGTCTGATAAAGACCATTTCAGCTATTAGAAGAGAGCAGCCTGGCCACCAGCATATATGATTTGATCAAAGGTCGTGGATGCTGGTGCAGAATCATACACACTTTTCGGAAGAACTAGCTATATAGAACTGGTGCATATCGTGTGCCACAAGCTCCCCAGAAAACCGTCTTCAGATTATGAATTCAAAGTTGTCCTTCTCCTAGACTGTTTCCCAAGCAAAACTAAAGAGCACAGTCTACCTTACTATTTAATCCATATCTGAATGGAGAAGAGATAGATTCATTTCTTTCTCAGCAATAATTGTGTGTAAGTGACTGAAATTAATGACTGAAGTAAGTGACTTAGCTCTTCGATTTCTCATTTCGAGACGTTGTCCATTACAACACACATGTGTGAATAGACATCTACTTGTTTAGACTTGTTGAGATACACACATACAACAAAGTTCACTCCTTATTCTTATTTAATTACATAATGTCTACCATTTTTTAAACTAATTATACGTAGACTATTAACCTAATTTTAACAAACGGAAATGATGTAGAGTTTTAAAATGTTTTGCAAAGTCACTATCTTCGAAACTCTAAAGGAATGACATTTTCTCTTCACACACCATCAGCGTGACGTAATCGCATCTTTTCTTTGTCGAGCCAAAGGAGGTCGTTTTTTACCACCCGTTTTAAAAGTCTGTAGCCAACGAGTTATTCATGCTTACAGACAGTTTCAAAAATAAAAGCAATATAATATATCCACAATATTATTTTCTTTATTTTCTTTAGAAGTATGCGAGTTATTTTTTTTCTTGCTGCTTCGCTTTCTTTTTATAATAATTATTACCTTAGCAGGAGTAGGGTTTTTCCACCCACTTAAAAAATGTATTTATTTACTTATTGCCCGAAGACTTTTTCCTTTCATTTATATTTGCCTGCTAGCTCTCGTTTTATTTAATATCTACACCAAAGGATTTTTTATATCCTTGTTGTCGACATTTACTCTATCCTTAATAAGGTCCTTTTACCTTTATGTTTTCGTTTTAATCAGCATTTCGGTCTTTCTTTTCTGTTGTTTAGTTTTTATACATTTCTTTGTCTTTCTTTGTCTTTATTCATATTTCTTATCTTTACTTACGTTTCTAGTTTTCTTTCACATCGGCACCTCGTTCATTTTTCCTATTTACACATTGGCTTTCGTTATTTTAATTCGTTCTCAATAACGTACGAAAATGAATCTTCCCGCAAGAGCGCATATACTTTGTCAGTAAATCAAACGTTTTTATTCATATGTGATTAATTTTCATACTTTTGTTACTCCTTTCTTGTTTCTGTATACAACACTTCTCTATGTCACAAGCAAGTCTACTATACAGACAAACAACTCTTTGGTGACATTAAAGAAATACTTTTTGGGGTGTCGAGCTATTTCGGACATTAATTAGTCTGTCACGCCAACCATCATGGTCCTGCTATCAAGGTCGGAAGGTCAATAGGGTGGCATTCTGTGTCATAGCTGGTCAATGTAAGTGGTTGCTGGGAGACCAACCCGTCTTGCGCCATGGCTAGGTGTTCAGGGCAGTAGATCACTTGCAAGTTCTTGTTTTGCTCGCCAACAGTCTCCTGTAAAGCGCATTCTGTGTTCACGTAAGATTGTACAAACATTAGGGATTGGTCCATAGAGCGGTGATTTAGCTGGGTGTTGTCTCCAAGAGATGTTAAGTATTGCTCTCAGCTTAGAGTGTAAGGTTTTAGCTAATGCCCAAGCAATGGCACCATACATTAACACTGCCTCTACAATGCCTCGAACGAATCTTCGTTTGAGGTTGTCTGGTAGATTAGATTTCCAGATTATATCCATTTTATTCAAGATGGCTCAGCATTTAGCTATGCGAGTTTTCATATCCTTTTCGGCAGAATTTATTTTGTTTCCCAGGTATAAAAAAGATCCGCCAGTTTTTATTGATTCACCTGAGACAGTTTACATTGAGCCTTACTAGTTGAAGCCTATGAATTCTGTTTTAGAGGCATTGGCATCGAGTCAAACATCAAGTCCCTCTGCTTTCTTATTTTTTTGGTATTTTTAAAAGCCGTTTTAAGTTCTGCATCTGTAAAGTTTCCTGATTTAATGTTAAAATGTTTCAATGCTGACAACGATGTTGGACTCTATGTCAATACATCACAATTTTATTCTTTGCTAAAATTCATAGATAAAATTCAGTAATTATTCGATGGAGAATAGAAAGGAATTTTTCTAGTTTAATATTCAGGAAGTTTTGAACATAAACAAGAAAATGCAGAGCAAAATAAAAACGTTATCGTTTTAAAATTACAACGCAATTACAGAATCACTTAAACAATGCAGTCATTTTGACAGTGCCACTAAACTAGTTTACATAGATAAAACGCAATATGCAATCATGAAATTAATAAATAATTAAGACATTTCTTGGTCAAAACTGAGTGAACCCCATCCCAAAACACCCACACTCTGCAGATGACCAACAGTACATCAACCGGATATTTCGAGGAGGACCATTATATCAGGAATAGCTAGCGCTCCACATAAAGAAGTTAACATTTTAACGCTATTACTTGGTACAATTAGTCCCTCACACATAAATAAACTCAGACGATGTTATTAATAGATTAAAAAGCATAGATATAAAAGAGAAATGCATGGCCAATCTTTGAATACAAATGTTCCCGTAAATAAATGCTTCCATTTATTCAAAATACACTTAACGAAATCAAAAATAAAATTACTTCACCTACACCTACGATCATTAAAATGTGTTAATTAATTTCTAATCAATACTTTTTCACCTTCGACAACTTTTATAAGCAAAACTGATGGGTTGCCTTCTTAGGCGTGTTTAAACTTAATCTCTTTAAGAGTTTCTAGAAAGTGGTCCTTTTAAAAATATTTTACTACAAAAATCTTCTTATTTTAGAGACATAGATGATACTCTAATAAGATATCTGATACAATATTACCAGACCTTGTAAACAAACTTAATAGCGTTGAACCCACAGTAGTTTTTACATTTGAAACCAAAACTAATAATGCATTATCCTTTCTAGATATTATGGTAAATAGAACCAATGACGGCCTCCAACTAAAGATTTAGAGAAAAATCTACCAACAAGAATTTCTTCATAAACTATTGTTCTCAGAATTATAAAATATATTTAATATATATAATAAAATCCTGAGTAATTATAGGATTTTACTTAAGAGCACTATTAACCTGCGGCCCCCAATATTTACATGAAGAAGAAATATATATGGGAAATACTTTAAAAACACTCCAATATATTTACTATTTCACCCACAATGTTTAAATAAAAGGGTACAAAATCTACAACAAAAATACACTACTACTACTACTACTACTATTAATAATAATAATAATAATAATAATAATAATAATAATAATAATAATAATAATAACCTTTGATAGTGTGCGACACTCTTTGATGCTTAAGGCTTTGAATGTACAATTTCCTTAAATATCAACCTAAAAATAACATTTTTATGTGCCGTGTCCCTTCAGGACGTAGGCGATCATGGCCGTCCAGCCTCCTGTCCCTTGTAGCTCTTAATAAGTTTTGTCTTTTTGTTATTTCTCCCAGACCCTGTTCTACTATCCACTTGCTCATTCTCATTAAGTATTCATGCGTTGCTTTCCTCCCTTCCCTCTTTCCCTCTGTCCTGTGAGTATCAGATTTTCCAAGCTCTCCTTCCTCATTACGTGCTCCAGAAATTTCTACTGCCTCTTCCTGATGTTAAGTATAAGTTTCCTCTTTGTTTCCATTCTCTCCAAAGACTTGTCGTTACTCACATGTTTGGTCCATGGTATCCTCAGCATGCATCTGCAGAACCACATTTCTGTTGCTTTGAGTCTCTTCTTCATCTTTGAAGAGAGTGTCCAACATTCGCTGCCATACAGAATGACCGATATCACATAGCAGTTCAGTACTCTTACTTAGGTAAAAATATTTTGAAAGGGCAATAATTGTTACTTGTCAGAACATTAAGTTACGCCCTGGATCTTTTCAAATATCTCCTTTCTTAAAAGAAATGCTACGCTCTCAAGCCAACATCTTTATGTACGATCATAAAATTTAAACGAAAACGTTTAGCTCATGACCTTTAAAATAAATAAAAATGATAAACAAATAAATAACAATTACATTAATTCACTCTCTTTTAATATACTAAAAATCGTACATAACTTAGCATCCGCCATAGTTTACCTTTCCTTACGCAGTCATATTTTACAATATTTTAGAGCTTACTCTAATACAAAATTTGAACGCTTAACTTTATTGTTCTCCATGTTACTTCTATTTATAAATTCAGGTTAATAAATAAAATGTCTACACTAGCCTTGATAAAGCTCTCAAAGGATAAAAGTTATTAGCATAAAAGATTTTCATTTTGCCATTTCTTTTATTAATATTGGCTTCACTGATACATTTTATTTATACATTAATTTTTTCACACACACACACACACATATATATATATATATATATATATATATATATATATATGTACATAAATATATATATGAGGTATAGTGTGTATATATATATATATATATATATATATATATATATATATATATATATATTCGTCCCTCCAAAAAGTGTGGATGGCCCTACACAAAGCCTTCACCACTATAATCAAATCTTGTGTGGGTGTCCGGCTTTCAGTTTCTGGGAACTGATCTGTCTGGCCCTCATACGTCGAGTTCGACGGGAGAGTCCATCATATATATACTTCAAACGCTATTTTTAGTGGATACCTGTATCCGAGTAGACACCCTGTTTCCTGTTTTTTAAAGCTGTTTTATAACGTCTACCAGCTTGCGCTGTCGAGAAAATTTAATCAAGAAAATATGCTCTCTGGAAGGGTGCAAAGCTGTGTCCACCTTCATAGGAGAAACTACAATCTGCTCCGGCGTTCTTTAGACGGCTCTGCCTCAGAGAGCATCACGGCTAATCAAGGTTCTATTTGCCCCTTTAAAGAATGCCCATCCCTTCGTTCAAGTGAAGATAGAAAACACATTTTCATGTACATTGTACTGTTACTTTCAAAATGTCTTTATTATAAATTAGTACTACCAATGCAATTTCCATCTCGAAATTCTACTGTAAATTCGGCTTTGTTAAATCTGTATATCCGCTCCTCCATTAACTGGGCGTCAGTCCTCTGTTTATATATATGTTAAAATATAATTGTTTGCATATAATAAGAAATTCAGAAATGTTCTAAAGTTTTCCATTCGCTTCTACGAGTAAACCTCACAGGATTACAAGAACACAAACAGAAACATTTACAAATATTTCGATGAAATCATGTAAGATTCTTATTATAAATTAAACGTAATTCACGCAGATTATATCGTAGACAATAGCGTAACATCTTGTAGTTTGAATATGATCACTGAAATATAAGAAATTCTATCGCTTAATTCTGTAATATAATCTCTGAGTGACAAAGACATTATACACACACACACAAACACACATATATATATAGATGTATACTTATATATATGCGTGTGTGTATGTGTGTGTGTGTGTGTGTGTGTTTAGGAGTAGATAGGTTCACCTGTCAACCGGTTCACACTCCTTCCCAGTTTTTTTAACAGGCTTACAGGTTTATTCTTGCTTCCGGTTCCTTCTCCTAAATTCTTCTCATTCTCTTTCACTCCCAGTAACCACTTCCGTCTTTGTAACATTATCGTCTTGCTTAAGGTGAAATGATTAAAAAATAAAAAAAATAAAAATGTCAGTCATCAAAAGGACCGCTTTTCCTCACAACACCAATAACGACCATAAAACTCTTTCGTATTCATACATGAGAAAAAGTGAAATAAAAGGAAAAGGCACAAAAATGTCATTTCCGTGTGGAAAATAAGATATGATTAAAATAATCCAGCAAGTGTTCAGAATGATCGATATCTGCTGGACAGAGTGACTCCATTGAAACTTCGAATAGATATGTCTTGGGAAAATATAACTTGCAAATAAATCATTTTCCCCTATCCATAATTCTAAAGTCAGATTTAGCATCGGTATTTCTCATCCTTTCCTAATTGATAAAGAGCCTCATCATATTCTTCAATCTGATGACAAAACTGGCTACAGAAGAGCAGAGAGATAAGCTCAGCGTGTATAGTCGCTTTTTGCAAAAATGTCCGTCTGCTTAATCTGTGGTGGCTTCAGGACATGTGCTATTGAGTAGTCGGTTAAAAAAGTTGTTTTTTTATCATTTCACCACAAGCAAAAGACGGGTGTGCCACTAGTATGCAGGGGGTTACAAAGTGAAAGTGAGACAAAAGACTGGATGTAGTGGGGATTGAGGAATGGATAAAAGATAACCGGGGTTCAAGACAACAGGAGATGGAGATTGACGTTGCATTTAAGATTGTAGTTATCTTCGAAGTAAGTAAGCGGGAAGTGCGAGAAAAGAAACTGTTGGAGTAGAAGTGGCGGTTACATTTAACTATTTCAGCAGTAAAAGGGTGGGACCTAGATGTCAATTGCAGATCCTTCTTTGGATTTTGTCAAGAACTTCGAGCAAGGCAGCAAACCAGATATGGCAACATTGTTCAATGCACGGATGAATGGTAGATTTGTAAATGTGCAAAGGATTGGAATCGGGCCCGTTCAGAACGACCTTTATTTCACGATTAGATAGGAATGATTGGATTAACTCAAACAATCGTCCTGTAATACCGCAGTCCTAAAGCTTATGTAGAAGATAAGCCTGCCAAACCCTGTCAAACGTCTTTGAGATATCTAGAGCTACAGCTCGAGCTTCGCCGTTATTATCCTGAGTTTGATGGTCGTAAGCAGGTCACCGGGCAAAAAGGAATCCATATTGTTTGTCAGAGAGTAGATCGTGAGTGGTAAAATGCTTAATCACTTCAGCATAGATTAAAGTCTCGAATACTTTGCCGGAAAGCAATAGGAGACTAATAGGACGATAGTTAAATGGGTCGTCAGAAGGTTCTCCAGAGTTCTTAAAAACAGGAACTACAGGGGAGAACTTCCAACAAGCTGGAAAGCAGGAAGCAGCGAAGCAGTAAGGCAATAGTCGTAGAGTTTGTAGAGAACTGGAGCCAGTTCGGGGTTACATTTCTTTAGGACAACGGCTGGTATCCCGTCACCTCCACTTGCCTTATAAAAGTCTAATTTAGAAATGATGCCCGAGGAGTGCCCCCTCCACGCCACTGAGTCAACTCTACAAGTTTGCAAAGGTGACATAACTCTTTGACCTTGAATATAAACTGAAGAAGACCGTAATCTTACATCACCCTAACGGAAGTATCATCAGCCCTTTATTTCATTTCGGTCAGAAACAGCTTAACTGCCGAGTGTGTGTCATATCAAACAGAACAGCCAAGACAAACAATGTCTTTGGTACACTGTACAAACGTGTCTAGAATGTTTCAAGTACCGCTGTTTCCGCACTGGGACAACGAACTGCGCAGTCCTTAAAAGTCGTAAAACATCTAAATCATATACATCTACTCTAGACAGGTCACGTGTCGAGGATGGAAGACTACTGACTATTAAATGTTTTATTGTTCATTGAATAGTCGGCGGGGTTGGTGAGGAATTGTCACGGAAGAAGTACAAAGACTTCGTTTATTTTTAAGGAAATTGTAACTTCTTGTGGTATCGAGTACCAACTGGTGAATAACAAAAACAACCAAAAGAAAATTAGTACCAGCCTTCCAAATTATTTTTTCTATGAAAGGAGTGGAAAGGAGTTCATGTTTTTGCTTTTGCAAACGAATGTAACAAGTTACATTCGTTTGCAAAAGCAAAAACAAGTTGCTGAAAGTGTGCATTCTAAAGTGTATCTATTTTTAATAAAAGGAAAGAAAGTGCAACTGCAACTGGAGTAGAAACAGAGAAAAAACTTACACTACGTGCATTAGTGGATATATTTTTTTCTTATTTTTTGAAAATTTATTTCACCCCAAACAAAACAATAAATATGAGAAAAAACATTATTAAGGCGAAGAATAGGAATTAGGAAGACACAAGTGGCATTGTATTTAAATTTTTAAAGATCAAAGCTGATGATAAGCAAGATGCCAGAAGAGAGTTCCACAAACGAGAGAAGAAACTGTCAGCATAGAACTTACGGTTATATCTAGCCAGTTCACCTTTAAGATGATGAGACCTTACCGCCAATCTAGTACTGCGCTTAAATTCATAAAGGTACCAAAGAGGAAAGCCCGTCATAACAATTACCAGGAAAGTATTTATAGAAAAGGCAGAGGGAAGCTACGTTATGGCGGCGGCAAAGTGATTGAAACCGAGATTCTAAGTTAGGACGAATAACATTATAGTTTCTGTTTGGGATCTTATCGAGTATATTTTAATACACAGTAGAAGTACCAAACTAGACGTGACAGCAATATTGAATGCACGAATGGTAGACTTATAAATGTGTAAAATACATTCTGGCAAGTACGACACAGTGAAACAACTTTCTCAGCAGCAGAACTAGTAATTAATTCAATATAATCTTTCCACTTCATTATGCATTATATATATATATATTTTAGAATTGGACATAGTCCGACAATTTATTTAAAGACATTTATATATATTATGTTTAACGTTCTTTTTATAGATACAAGTATTTAAGCAAATGCTCTGTTTTATAATAAACAGTATTAAATAACATTTACCGGCCTGAATGTCCGAGAAATTTTCATAGAAAATTTTCGCTCTCCGACAGGAATCGAACCTGTATCTGTGGCCGAAAGGTTAAGGCACATCACGCGAAATGATGGTTCCGTATAGGATACAGGTTCGATTCCTGTCGGAGAGCGAAAATTTTCTATGAAAATTTCTGACATTCAGGCCGGTAAATGTTATTTAATACTGTTTATTATAAA
>OZ038515.1:22553638-22671138 GCA_964036315.1 Acanthosepion esculentum | reverse complement strand
TTTGAGATGAGTTCTTATGTTTTATTTAGCAATTTGTGTTGATCTGGCAAGGTTATTGTACCTATTTTCTCCTCCAGATAAATTTTGTAGTTTTAGAGTTATTGCTGTAGTCTGGTATTGTTTTCCTTATTTTCCATTTTTCGTGATTTTTGTTTTTAAGTTACTATATATATTGCTGTAACCCATGGAAGGTTACTGAATAGAATAATCAAACCACAGTACAAAAAAGCCAACAGCAAAAGAAAGATCATGTGGCATAAGCCAATGTACAACAAAAACGTAAAAACAAACGTAGGAAAAATATTCATCAAACTCATCCACAAACATTTCCTTCACCATCAAGCACTATTCACAAGATAGTCAACAGAAACACAATAAAAATCACCTACAGTTTCACCGAAAACATTACACAAATAATAAAAATCACAATAAAATAACCAAAACAAACCCCCTGTGCCGCACAAACTCACCTTAAACCCAGAGCAAAGCATGAATGTCCTTTATTCAGCAATTGACTGTAAAGAATATAATATACCAAGCCACTATAAAAAAATAGAGCACATAATGAAGAAAAAATATACATCGCTGTAACTGAAGGATCCTGAAAAAAAGAAACTATATACACAAAACATCTCTTAACAACCGTAAATGCGAGAACAGCACAAAATTCTCTAAATACATATGTTGTATCATACCTACAGATGATAATGGGTATGTTCCCAATCATATAAATACAGTAGTAAATACTGTATATTGGTCTGCAGTTGGAGATTCTGGTCAAACTCTCTGCCTCCGGGCAGAGCGGATCCCCAAACGAGGTTATGTCGAAGGGTAGAGTCTCGTCTTGTCTCGGGAAACAGCTACCCGAATTTTTGGCCGAGCCTACGGGCTCGGATACATCACATTAAATTCGGCCTTGTGTCACATCTGACCGCGTGAGGTGGTTGGTAGATATTCTACAGTTGGAGATTCATTGTGGAATTCACTTGACTCACTTCTATCAGTTGACTACCTCATCTACGCGCCGCTGGCAAATTTTATATGTTGTTTTTGTCCTAAGTATTATCGTTCATTACCAACCTTGTCGAATATGTCTTTAGAGCTGTTTCATAATAATAATTTATTTTTTGCTTCTTTGAAGATGGTTTCATGGAAGAGTTGATAGTTAACTGGCAGTTGACTGTTGGATCTGCTTGATTATTGTCGGTGAATGATTGGAAGAATGATTGTCGGTGAATGATTGGTTTGTCATTGGATTTTTCGATAAGGATGATATGAATCTTTTCTGACGTTGAGAATAATAAACGTGGCATCCTTTAGATCGAAGTTCTGATTGAACTTATTTCTTTGTATGATTCACATATTTGATAAATTGTTATGTAAAAATCCTTTTTGTGTTGTACACGAATTCCTAAAATCCTCTCCCTGTGAATTGGAAAAATAAGAATTAATACTTTTGACAAAGTTAACATAATTAGAAATAATCTTCATCACTATAACATCTTAACTAAATACGAATGGAAAAAAAAAAGAAATTCGATCATTTATATAAGTAATAAACAAATACGCAGTTTACAAAACAAACTAAAAATATTAGTACCCCAAATTAATGGTCTAGGATTTTCAGAAAAAAATTAATTACAAATTTCTAACCATCGGATACACAAATGGAAGTCCTGAGCTTCGGCCTGAAATTTGGTATTGGACTGCAGAAATGGGATATTATAAATTTTATAATAAAGCAGTTGGTGTAACGAAAAAAAAAGCTGTTGGCGCAAAAAAAAGGAAAAGAAACCGCGCTAATATTCATTACTATATATATATATATATATATATATATATATATATATATATTAAGGAATATACATGATATCCCTCGTCGATAGCCCGACTCGGAGTTTCATGCGGATACGCAATCTTCAGGTGCAAAATACTCATGCTACTCCGAGTCGTGCTATCGACGATGCATATTTATTAGTATAAACTTAATCGCTCTGCTTTTATTACACCTGAGAAAAAAATATATGTACGTGCAAGTATATGTGCGTATACGTATGTTTTTTTCATATCCATATATATATATATATATATATATATATATATATATATATATATATATATATATACAATCTTGTTTTCAGCGAGCTGATTAACAATCCAACAGATACCAACGCTTCGAACATCGCCTGAAGAAGTACAATTAAATTATTGAAACATGAAAGCTTTTGTGTAGCGATTTCAACATGTTTTTATTATAATCTCTTACAATAATAATAATAATATATAAAACAAATACTTTCTGGTTTTTGGTCGCCAGATCAGATAAGGTGATATAATTTTTATACTTAGAAATCCCTACGCAGTTTCCTTATGCATGATTTTGTCTTTGAGAAAATTTTGATTTTGGTTTGTAGTACCCGATTTTGACTTGTAGAAACAAACGTTCAGCGAAACGCGTTGTTTATAAGCTTCACCACTGTGTCTCATCATCTCCACTTTTTGTTTTGTATATTATTATACATCCTAAATACACACGCACACACACGCACACACACGCACACACACACACACACACACACACACACATATATATATATAATAAATTTACCATACCAACCCTAATTCAAAAACATACATTCCACTTACGTTTTCGATATACCTTTCACTCTATCTACCTGACATAGATTAGTTTTCTACTCTCGCAATTTGCACCCAGCGACCCGAACGTTCGCGCCAAGGCGTCTCGTATTCCTCAACTTTTTTGTGACTCGAAATTCTGTTATGTATGATAGCATATCAAAATTCTCAACAGATAAAAACAGGCACAAATAAATGAACTGTTGTCCCTTCTATTCTTCACTTCCGGATTATCTGGTCTCCCACACACTTGACCTTTGCCAAGATTCCCCTCTCAATCTCTCCCAGGGCGCTACATGATTTCTTCTCAGTTGACCTTGAGGGTCGCACGGCTATTGTTTTCATGTGAGTACTCAGTGAATCAAATCTAGCTTAAACATAGTGAAAGGAATATGAACGAGTTTTAAAGAGAAATGAATTGTGGATTCGAATGAAAGTATATATTTTGATTGAACATTGAAAGTTCTTTCCTCTCTAAAGTGGGCGGTACCGCCCTCCTGGAGGCGTTAGAAAGGTCCAGAGGAAGCAGTAAGAAAAACAAATCGGTAAGTGGGCGGATAGTACAAATGGTATTGTAGGGAGCGGTAAGGTGGTATTAGAAGCAACTATTTTTTTTTTATGTTAACGCTATATCAAAAAATCTAAGTTACTCACACTTATGGAAGACATTTACTTTATGTTATGGTCCAAGTCCCTTGTACCATGGGGATGGTCCAAGGTAAAACCAATGAAGAATAACTCGAACACAGGTATGGAATAACACAGATATATTACAAACAGAAATATATACAAAGAAGTAGAAGTATTAGTAATGACTATCAGATTTGGTTAGAGTGAACTATGTTGTCTCGACAAGTATCACTATTCAAACGTCTTACAGTAATCGTCTGACTTGACTGTCTACTCTATCTCTGAACTCTGACTGACTGACCCGAACGAGGCTCTGCCCTTCGGCGGAGCCTCGTCCGGGTTCCTCTCTGCCCAGAGGCAGAGAGTTCCCCTCTGCCTCAGAGGCAGAGAGTTCGACCGTCCAGCCGAGTCGTCCAAAAAGGACTGACTCTGAAGTATTTAGTGTCCTCCCCACGAGGGACAGATTTGGCACAAGGCCGGGTTTAAAGTGGGGTACCCGAGCCCGTAGGCTCGGCCAAAAAATAGCCCGTAGATCCCGTATAAACGGGATCGGGCAGCTCAACCTCCCCGAACGAGGCTCTGCCTCTGAGGCAGAGGGGAACTCTCTGCCTCTGGACAGAGAGGAACCCGGACGAGGCTCCGCCGAAGGGCAGAGCCTCGTTCGGGTCAGTCAGTCAGAGTTCAGAGATAGAGTAGACAGTCAAGTCAGACGATTACTGTAAGACGTTTGAATAGTGATACTTGTCGAGACAACATAGTTCACTCTAACCAAATCTGATAGTCATTACTAATACTTCTACTTCTTTGTATATATTTCTGTTTGTAATATATCTGTGTTATTCCATACCTGTGTTCGAGTTATTCTTCATTGGTTTTACCTTGGACCATCCCCATGGTACAAGGGACTTGGACCATAACATAAAGTAAATGTCTTCCATAAGTGTGAGTAACTTAGATTTTTTGATATAGCGTTAACATAAAAAAAAAATAGTTGCTTCTAATACCACCTTACTGCTCCCTACAATACCATTTGTACTATCCGCCCACTTACCGATTTGTTTTTCTTACTGCTTCCTCTGGACCTTTCTAACGCCTCCAGGAGGGCGGTACCGCCCACTTTAGAGAGGAAAGAACTTTCAATGTTCAATCAAAATATATACTTTCATTCGAATCCACAATTCATTTCTCTTTAAAACTCGTTCATATTCCTTTCACTATGTTTAAGCTAGATTTGATTCACTGAGTACTCACATGAAAACAATAGCCGTGCGACCCTCAAGGTCAACTGAGAAGAAATCATGTAGCGCCCTGGGAGAGATTGAGAGGGGAATCTTGGCAAAGGTCAAGTGTGTGGGAGACCAGATAATCCGGAAGTGAAGAATAGAAGGGACAACAGTTCATTTATTTGTGCCTGTTTTTATCTGTTGAGAATTCTGATATGCTATCATACATAACAGAATTTCGAGTCACAAAAAAGTTGAGGAATACGAGACGCCTTGGCGCGAACGTTCGGGTCGCTGGGTGCAAATTGCGAGAGTAGAAAACTAATCTATGTCAGGTAGATAGAGTGAAAGGTATATCGAAAACGTAAGTGGAATGTATGTTTTTGAATTAGGGTTGGTATGGTAAATTTATTATATATATATATGTGTGTGTGTGTGTGTGCGTGTGTGTGCGTGTGTGTGCGTGTGTATTTAGGATGTATAATAATATACAAAACAAAAAGTGGAGATGATGAGACACAGTGGTGAAGCTTATAAACAACGCGTTTCGCTGAACGTTTGTTTCTACAAGTCAAAATCGGGTACTACAAACCAAAATCAAAATTTTCTCAAAGACAAAATCATGCATAAGGAAACTGCGTAGGGATTTCTAAGTATAAAAATTATATCACCTTATCTGATCTGGCGACCAAAAACCAGAAAGTATTTGTTTTATATATTATTATTATTATTGTAAGAGATTATAATAAAAACATGTTGAAATCGCTACACAAAAGCTTTCATGTTTCAATAATTTAATTGTACTTCTTCAGGCGATGTTCGAAGCGTTGGTATCTGTTGGATTGTTAATCAGCTCGCTGAAAACAAGATTGTGTATATATATATATATATATATATATATATATATATATATATATATATATATATATATGGATATGAAAAAAACATGCGTATACGCACATATACTTGCACGTACATATATTTTTTTCTCAGGTGTAATAAAAACAGCGATTAAGTTTATACTAATAAATATGCATCGTCGATAGCACGACTCGGAGTAGCATGAGTATTTTGCACCTGAAGATTGCGTATCCGCATGAAAATCCGAGTCGGGCTATCGACGAGGGATATCATGTATATTCCTTAATATATATATATATATATATATATATATATATATATATATATATATATATAGTAATGAATATTAGCGCGGTTTCTTTTCCTTTTTTTTGCGCCAACAGCTTTTTTTTTCGTTACACCAACTGCTTTATTATAAAATTTATAATATCCCATTTCTGCAGTCCAATACCAAATTTCAGGCCGAAGCTCAGGACTTCCATTTGTGTATCCGATGGTTAGAAATTTGTAATTAATTTTTTTCTGAAAATCCTAGACCATTAATTTGGGGTACTAATATTTTTAGTTTGTTTTGTAAACTGCGTATTTGTTTATTACTTATATAAATGATCGAATTTCTTTTTTTTTTTCCATTCGTATTTAGTTAAGATGTTATAGTGATGAAGATTATTTCTAATTATGTTAACTTTGTCAAAAGTATTAATTCTTATTTTTCCAATTCACAGGGAGAGGATTTTAGGAATTCGGCGGAACCTCGTCCGGGTTCCTCTCTGCCCAAAGGCATATAGTTCCCCTCTGCCTCAGAGGCTGAGAGTTCGACCGTCTAGCCGAGTCGTCCAAAAAGGACTGACTCTGAAGTATTTAGTGTCCTCCCCACGAGGGACAGATGTGGCACAAGGCCGGGTTTAAAGTGGGGTACCTGAGCCCGTAGGCTCGGCCAAAAAATAGCCCGTAGATCCCGTATAAACGGAATCGGGCCGGTCAACCTCCCCGAATGAGGCTCTGCCCTTCGGCGGAACCTCGTCCGGGTTCCTCTCTGCCCAAAGGCAGAGAGTTCCCCTCTGCCTCAGAGGCAGAGAGTTCGACCGTCTAGCCGAGTCGTCCAAAAAGGACTGACTCTGAAGTATTTAGTGTCCTCCCCACGAGGGACAGATGTGGCACAAGGCCGGGTTTAAAGTGGGGTACCCGAGCCCGTAGGCTCGGCCAAAAAATAGCCCGTAGATCCCGTATAAACGGGATCGGGCCGGTCAACCTCCTCGAACGAGGCTCTGCTCTTCGGCGGAGCCTCGTCCGAGTTCCTCTCTGCCCAAAGGCAGAGAGTTCCCCTCTGCCTCAGAGGCAGAGAGTTCGACCGTCTAGCCGAGTCGTCCAAAAAGGACTGACTCTGAAGTATTTAGTGTCCTCCCCACGAGGGACAGATGTGGCACAAGGCCGGGTTTAATGTGGGGTACCCGAGCCCGTAGGCTCGGCCAAAAATTAGCCCGTAGATCCCGCATAAACGGGATCGGGCCGGTCAACCTCCCCGAACGAGGCTCCGCCCTTCGGTGGAACCTCGTCCGGGTTCCTCTCTACCCAAAGGCAGAGAGTTCCCCTCTGCCTCAGAGGCAGAGAGTTCGACCGTCTAGCCGAGTCGTCCAAAAAGGACTGACTCTGAAGTATTTAGTGTCCTCCCCACGAGGGACAGATGTGGCACAAGGCCGGGTTTAAAGTGGGGTACCCGAGCCCGTAGGCTCGGCCAAAAATTAGCCCGTAGATCCCGCATAAACGGGATCGGGCCGGTCAACCTCCCCGAACGAGGCTCCGCCCTTCGGTGGAACCTCGTCCGGGTTCCTCTCTACCCAAAGGCAGAGAGTTCCCCTCTGCCTCAGAGGCAGAGAGTTCGACCGTCTAGCCGAGTCGTCCAAAAAGGACTGACTCTGAAGTATTTAGTGTCCTCCCCACGAGGGACAGATGTGGCACAAGGCCGGGTTTAAAGTGGGGTACCCGAGCCCGTAGGCTCGGCCAAAAAATAGCCCGTAGATCCCGTATAAACGGGATCGGGCCGGTCAACCTCCTCGAACGAGGCTCTGCCCTTCGGCGGAGCCTCGTCCGAGTTCCTCTCTGCCCAAAGGCAGAGAGTTCCCCTCTGCCTCAGAGGCAGAGAGTTCGACCGTCAAGCCGAGTCGTCCAAAAAGGACTGACTCTGAAGTATTTAGTGTCCTCCCCACGAGGGACAGATGTGGCACAAGGCCGGGTTTAAAGTGGGGTACCCGAGCCCGTAGGCTCGGCCAAAAAATAGCCCATAGATCCCGTATAAACGGGATCGGGCCGGTCAACCTCCCCGAACGAGGCTCTGCCCTTCGGCGGAGCCTCGTCCGAGTTCCTCTCTGCCCAAAGGCAGAGAGTTCCCCTCTGCCTCAGAGGCAGAGAGTTCGACCGTCAAGCCGAGTCGTCCAAAAAGGACTGACTCTGAAGTATTTAGTGTCCTCCCCACGAGGGACAGATGTGGCACAAGGCCGGGTTTAAAGTGGGGTACCCGAGCCCGTAGGCTCGGCCAAAAATAGCCCGTAGATCCCGTATAAACGGGATCGGGCCGGTCAACCTCCCCGAACGAGGCTCTGCCCTTTGGCGGAGCCTCGTCCGAGTTCCTCTCTGCCCAAAGGCAGAGAGTTCCCCTCTGCCTCAGAGGCAGAGAGTTCGACCGTCAAGCCTAGTCGTCCAAAAAGGACTGAGCTCTGAACGCTGCTCCCTCTTGAGGCGCAGTATTTATGATGTCCGGAATAGTCCATTATTATTATGGGTAAGTTCCCATAACACTTTACAAAGAATAAAATTAACATAACAGTTATAAAAGAACGTATGGTTTTATTTTGTTATCTGAAGTTAAATGTCCGAACGTTTGTTTTTATCTTACTGGCATAAACTGGACAAAACACAGCATACATCAAACAGATCAGATAGCTGACGTCTGGAGGTTTGTAGCAGCGACATTTTACCTAATGGCATTTAAGAAAAGCTGGAATGCATATGCTTTTGTGCAGCGTTGTTTGAAATTAGTATACATAATAAAAAGAAAGGGGTGTGGTATTAGGAATGTGGCCTTGGAGCCTGGTGGGGTGACTACTAGAAAAATATTTGGAAACTACTACTCGAAAAGGATATTGAAGGATTTTATGTTATCTGAAAATAGACAATATGTCTACTTGAGGATTTTTGCTCTATCATGAAGTTACTGGTTATTGCACATTGATTGTAGTGATCGGTGACGCATCCTGTTGGGAGTTGGTTCCACGGAGCGGCGGTTAGTGGAAAGAAGCTACTCTAGTGAGACTTACGTCTCACCAACGGAATACGAAAGAAATGAGCGTGGTTCGCTACAATGTGCGCGGCGTGGTGGGCTTTCGCCGTGAAGGTTAGGACTGGTGGAACTGAGGAATGTAGTTTGTCGGGAAACTTTCCATGGAAATAGCGATAGAGCAGCGAGAGACATGCGGCGTTTCATCTGTTGGAAAGGAGTTGTAGGGAGGAAAATAATTCATCGCCCACAAGGACGCGGTGACGATTTTGAACTCTGTTGTGACTGGAAAGTAAAGACTGTGTAGCAATAATCCATTTTCTGTTTGATCGGGTCTTGTAAGGATAGAGTATAGTAGGAGGAGTCATGTACTTACTGGAGTGGTACAGGGAACCGGCCAATTTTCCAGCATCTTCAGAGATGGATCATATGTTCGAGTTCCAATAAGTGCTCAAGTCACGCAGCTTCCCTGAGAGAAAGTTCGTTTATCCAGTCCCTCCATCCCAAGCTGTTAAAGGTAGGTTAGAGGAGAGATCAGACGACAGGCTCTAGGTGTCTAGAGTTTTGGAGACTTACCCATATACCGTTGTATCATCTACATAGATATTCACAAATGATAGGAGTATACTCTTCGGAAGATCATTTATGCAAATTAGAAAGAGGGTTGAATCGAGAATCAAGCCTTGGGGGAAGTCTGCATTGACCGCTTGGGTCTCCGAAAACTGTACGTTAACAACAAACTTTAGGAACCTACACGTTAGGAAGGATTTGATAATTAAGAACTTTGTTTACGTCAAAAGCACTATTTGGGCTTTGTTTGATCAAGAGGTCCTGACAAGATTTCTCGAATATTCAGACCAGTAGATATAAATAAAAATACTGTTTGATAATAAAAACAGAGCATCTACTTATATATATATATATATATATATATATATATATATATATATATATATATATATATATATATATATATAACGTTTAAACAAATTAAAAGTATGTTGGATTTAATCCATTTCCTAATATATATATATATATATATATATATATATATATATATATATATATATAAAGAAATATAGTCTTAAAGTGTGCTATATTTATGGGATAAAGTGCTCAATATCAGAGATAGAGCGTGTGTAAATATAAAATTGGACATGGAAGTCAGCACTTAGAGGCGACAGTCTGTTTCATGCTAGTGCAATCGTCAGGCGTAGCCGCCTGACGATTGCACTAGCATGAAACAGACTGTCGCCTCTAAGTGCTGACTTCCATGTCCAATTTTATATATATATATACATATATATATATATATATATATATATATATATATATCGCATGAAAAGAAACGACATAAAACTTCTCAAGTACTAGCATATTCTGGACACACGCAATTCTTTCTCGAATTTCAATTTCTTCTGTCAACTCTCTTTGGGATGGTTTTCAGACTACAATTTTGACCCTTACATTTCACAACGTTTTAATATCCCATGTGAGATTCTGGAATTATTCTTGGTTTGAGTTCGAACTGTTTGTCTACAAATTGGTACCGAAGTCATTTGCACAGTTCTTAGCCTGTTATTGTTCCTAAACTGTCATGTTTGCTTTGGGCAATTTTGCTGCCTTCATTTATTATTTAATACAAAGGATGTCTTCATTAAACCATTTCCAGTTTCTTTTGTGCTTTTCCTTTGCTTTAACGCGCAGAGTTCTGATAAGTTTGTCCTGGCTGCAATAATATTGATATCATTTTTCTTTTTAACTGACTTCTGTGTAACCATGTCTCAGCCTTTTCATTTGTCTATTTCTGTTTGTCCTCTCTGAACGTTTTTCTTTTCCCATATAGATTTCATTGTTGTGTTCCACCTTATTCCCATGTTTGTTGTCATTTTATCACTTTCTTTATTACTATAAACAATAAAGCAAGTTCATTATATCAGACTAAACAGAGTCTTCGATACTGATAAGTCTTCCTCGTTTCATTTTTGTTTTCTTGGTCTCGTCTCTGGGATGCCGAGCCCTTTGTTTCATCAATAATTTCCTGTTCTTTTGATTCAACGATTTAAGTTCTCTTATCCAGTCTAGGAAGTGTCCCGAATACATCGCTGTTGACACAGTTATCATCTTTTTTTATTATATATCTGGCCATTTCGTTTTTAAGATTTTTTTCTTATCTTTCCTTAATGACACATGGCACAGTGGATAAATGCGTTGGTTAGATCCAGTGACAGTGTGAGTTCAATACCTGGTTAAGGCAGTGGAGAACTTGGAGAGGTGAATTAACAAGAGATAACTGATAACTGACATTCATTAGACATGACACGTGAAACTAGAGCAGTCTACCCCAGCGAGCGAAATAAAGGGTTCAGTTCGACATTCCAACCATCTGAAGAAGGCCGGTGTGTACAACGGCCGAAACGTTGTGATAAATATGACAACAAAGATGAGGACACTAGTCCGAATAATGTAAATAGTGTTTTTCTTATCCTATGCTTTCATTTTTTTCCTTTTCCAAAATCATGTTCAACTATTCGAATGGAATCATAACACTTATTTGCTGTTTAAAACTTTGAATTCATATCTGGCAATTTACGTCAATATAGAAAGTCCTCCTCTATTTATAACTAATACTACACAATTTTCTATACTGAATTTTATTTCTATGTATCCAATAAACTTCCAGTTTTAATGCTTCCAGTATTTTCTTCCGTTATCTGATTGAGTTTTCACGACAATTGTAACTTACGGCCTTCACTAGGAATCAAATGACAGCAAGTCTTTGACAAGGTCATTGACAAAGTAATGACAGGCTGAATGTTGCTCTGCAGAGACTTTATTTGTAAAACATAATTGAAGAAAATGACGTGAGCGCCTTTTTTAATTTAATTTTTAAGTACTCAGCAATCTTAAAAATTTATGAAAATTTTCTCCGTAATCTAATGTTTTATTGAATTTTAGAAATTTGGGCTTTAAATTTACTAGTCATTTTCTGATAATGTCGAGTAGGGTCGCCCGTACTTACAAAAACGCCACGTTTTTACACTAATAAAAAAAATTCAAAATTATTTTTAAAATATTGGTGTCTGATGAAAGCTTTTTTCATTTATGTTTAGTAGATATAGTTTTCACTTAATAATAATAATATCATCAAAACCGCGGAAATTAATACAGAATTTTAAAAGATTTAAAACTTAATGAAAACAATTCTTTTAAAAATTCATTATTCATTAAAAAAAAATTTCTGAAGACATAGTGTATTTAATATATCTTATTTATAAAAGCAATTAAAAGTTTTTAAATGATGTCATAGTTTTATTGCATTTTTTATTTTACGATTCGAAGCAGATTTTCGGTAAATGGTGTTTCCGTTTGATAAAAACAAATAGATGATTTTAATTCTCAAAGATTCCTGCTCTTAACTAATATAGATATGAAGATCCTGAAATTATTATTTCTCGAAATTTCATAAAATTATGTAAGTGGGGGTAACAGATGCAAAAAATACATTTTTACCAAGACTTTCTAAAAAATATTTTAAAACTAATTCAGTTATGAATAAATTCTCAAAATTTAATTAAAATCCGACAATTACTTGATTTTTGCAAAAATTTCCAAAACAATTTTTACCTAAAAAAAGACGCTAAATTTCCCATACTAATCCGTTGACGCAAGAAAAACAAGACTTTTAACCAAAATTTCGAATGCACGAGAAATGATTAAAAAATGTAATAAAATAATTTTTTTTAAATATTTTGGTCTTTCCTCTTAATAATAACATACATTTTGAAGATAAAACTTTGTTCTTATCAAGTTTGGTGCCTTTTCTTCATGCTATGCTCTTTTTTAGAAATGTTTTGGAGGTACCTCGATAAAACTAAATTCTTTAATCAAAAACGCTTTAATAAAATAGAAATATTTCCATGAAGTCTTGCCAACGTTACAAAAGAAGTGTCTATCAATGACCAACAAATCACATTGACCTCAAAAAGTAATATAATAAAATGCGTTAATGAGGTTAAAAATAAACTATATAATGTTTATTTTCCTCGACTTTTTGACTCGTACGTAAGGCTAAAAATCTTGGTGGTGGGGTAAACAATTAACAAGAAGGTGGAAGACGTTTATTTTGTACTCGAGAGTACACGTTACAAGGTTAAATATTCAGTAAGCTATCCTTATTTGACTGCCGCACCCTGATTAAGATACCCAATTTTACCCAATCGGGAGAAAGATACTTTGAGTCATAAACGACTACCATTCTTCCATTAACGATTTGCATTTAAATATATCTAACCGGAAATGGACTTCGTTCCATTTTCTCACTGACTCCGACACGTTTATTTTAGGAAAGTAAACTATTGCAAAGATTTACATTTAAAACTGATACTATGTTTTATGTGTGAATGCCAGCAATATCATTGTCCCAAATGTTGCCTAACTTTTGATAGGAAATTTCGGTCTTCTGACAGTTTTGTAATCGACGCAGACGATCCTTTTTTTTCTTTTCTTTCGGGAGTGGTTCAACGTCACAAAGAAACAGAAGCGGAAGTTACCAAAGTTATTACTAGGCTTTTATTCATTAGTTCATATTTGTTCGGCTGGAATAATTTTGACTCTGTTTCGTTTCGTCTCTTGAGCACTGACTGCGAATAAAGCTCACTTTAAGTTGCTTACGATACATGTGCACCCAACCTCAGTGATTTTCATTCGAGTATTTAGACAAGGCTACTACAACTTGCCCTGTTCTGCTTCTGATATTTGTTGGAACTTGTGTAGAACCATAGAGAAAATGTGGTAATTTAAAATTTATTACTGGTTATGGTAGTGGTGAGATTAACCGTTTCCCTGTGGAAAACATTAGACATTCATTGGCCGAATAGTTTGTATTACTGTCAGTTGAAATTTATAAAATCTTCTTCTTAAAGCAACTTTTCAAGAAATTAGACTCCTCAAGTCCACTATTTTCGCTCTTTCTACTATTGATTGATATAACTTTTCATTCTTTTTGTTTTTGGTAGTACGGAAAGTTAGATTAACTTTGGAACATACCTTTTTTCAAATTCCAAATTTTTTTTATTCCTTTTCATTTCAAACTAACACACTGCATATATTTCAATTATAAATTTTATAAAGCTGTCATTGATCACCGGAATTAAATTTCAACGCTCCGTTTTGAACCTAAACTTAATCTTTAAATTCGGTTCCTCAAAAAGCTGTAAATACTTGGAAAATTATTCTATCATTATTTATCATGTCAAATCCCACCTTTCAAATTGAGTGCAATACCACAGTTCCAAAATCGACCTACCCTATTAGACAAATGCAAATTTATTGCAGGAAAAATAAAGTATAAAATTTGTTCCTTTATCACATGTATTGTCTATGGAATTGTCAATATTCACCGGTCGAATCACATGTCAATCGCTTGAAGTCTTCATCATTTCAAATTGCGATCGATCTTATTTGAATTAAAGCTAGTCTCTTGTTCATCGCGATCAAATGATGTGATGTTTTGTAATTGCCTGAAGGTGAACTTTTTTCTTACACTAGTAGATCAAAAAGAGGTTATCAGTCAGCCGGAATTGACATTGGGAAATCTTTTACTGTCTTCGTTTTATTTGACATAAAACTTCCATCGGAATTATCGCCTTTTCTCGTTTATTCTATTTATCCGGCAAAATTAATTCATTTGGAATTCAGTAAAAATGAACGAATTTGCTGTAGCTGACTTTCAAAATAATTTCACTCATATTTACTTTTGTGGCAGCATATTTTTATTTTTGCTTATACTAAAAGTTCACCTATTATAAGATACGAGAGCCACACAAAGTACAGGGTTACTGTTAAAATGGTTATTATGAAAGAGCTGTGTGAAAGACGAGCTGGAAGAAATTGAAGATTATGATTATGATAAGAATAGATACGAATCGACCTTAGACTTGAAGAGATTCAGTTTGTAGAAGCAACCAGGTAAAGGTCTGTTGCACAAAGTAAAAATGTTCTTGGGAATGAGTGAAACTTTCTCTTTAGATTTGGAATCCAGAAGAAATGCGGTTGACTCTGCTTGGTACGTCCTAGTTGTAAAAGGTCTGAACAGGTAAAGCTCCCCTGGACATTTGCGTTGGCGACATTGCGTCTACGCGGAAAAGAATCCTCAGAGTGGTGAATAAGCCTCTTCCTCGACCCCACAAGACAGCGTAAACGATTTTGAACTCTACCAAGGCTGGAAAATGAGGATTGAAAAACCCAGTCCAGATATGACAGCAATACGCCATCTTTGGCATAATCATGCACTTGTGAAAATAAAACACTGTAAAAAGAGTCAGATGCTTCCTGGAGTCAGATGATCATTTCAAGGCAATTTTTTAAAATCGTATTATAAAGGTATTTGTGATGTAGCGAGTTAGATCTAAAAAGAAAAATTAATACTATATGAAACAAATATTAAAGAAAGAAATATAAAGAAATTTAAACGTTATTCTGAATTTAGCGGATTTTGCTTCTATGAATTGTTTTACTCAGAGAAAGAAAAACATAGAAAAGTACTTTTTATGGTAATCTTCTGTAAAACTGTGAAAATTTACTTTTTTATTTTCAGTTTATTTTATTAATTCTTGCTAATCCTATAAATTCCACAAAAAAACAAAAAAACAAAATATAACTTGCATTAGAACCGGCTACTTTGGTCACGTCGCAGACATTTAAAAGGTCAGAATAACTTGATATTTCGACAGAAAACCAGCAATTTCTTGAAAGGCAATAATAATAATAATAATAATAATAATAATAATAATAATAATAATAATAATAATAATACGGCTAAACTGAAAAATTCCCAAAGGCAATGAATTTTGCTTTTAAAATTTTAAAAATAGAATATTTTGTGAATTAAAAGCTCAGCGTGGTTTCTTTAATTAACAGTGCCAACCGTCATTTTTTTTCCTTTTTTTATCATATTTCATTTGACAGGCGAGCTCTCAGTTTGAACTTCCGCCACCAAAAAAGACGTCTGTAGAAGCTTTAAGAAGAATAAACTACAGTGAGGAGCAATTTAGCTGAGGGGAAAAAGTGCATTTGTGTGTGTAAGTGAGGGAATCAGATAGATATATCTCGAAAGAGAAAGTGAGTGAATGAGTGAGAGAAGATGGTGTTTGAATTTTACCGTGAAACTTTTATGCATTGTCATTCACTATTATGTCATTAAAGTGGAATGTAATGCGTCGTATTTCTTATTTTAAAGCGCTAACAAAATAGAGTTGCCCTGGTTTGTTGCTGTCACTTCCTTGGTAAAAATATAATCAGAATTCTCTCTCTCTCTCTCTCTCTCACACACACACACACATATACATATATATATATATATATATATATATATATATAATGTATGATGGACTCGTCTTATTATAGTTAGACGGGATACACAAAATAGGCATAAAATAGGGTGTTACTTTTCAATCACCCTGTATATATATTATGCGCCCACGCATGTGTCATTATGTGTCAAAATGAGAGAAATGTAGGAATAATAAAATAAATATTGTCATAATCACAAAATCTTTTAATTATCCGGCTATCAACTTTATTGAATACTAATAGACTTTTCATGAAATTATTCGCATCATTTTGTTCTGAAATAAAGAAATTATTTGTCAAACATGATCCTTTCTCTGATTTTCTTCCTATTTTAATATTAAACACAATATTTGTTTAATATTATAATTATAATTTTTTGTTAAAATTACAAGTTTATTTGTAGATATGTTTGTATGTAAAATAAAAAACGAAAGCCATATCTGGTAAATAATATACTGAAAAAGATAGGAAAATACATTGAAACATTAGGAAAATTAACTGAATATCTTCTTTTATAAAAAAAAGAAAGATATTTCAGACTTTCTTTCCTTTTTATTCAAAAGCATATCCTGTGAAGTTATATTGAAATATTAAACAAATTTTGGTTAATTTCCTTTTTTCGTTAATCGAACATTTTATCTCCACTTTACACCCATTTTTAATTTTTTAAATTATAATTGCTTTGCTTCAGAACTACATCTCTGACAAAATGCAAAAGTTAATGCTTTGCAAAGAAGGGGTATCATATTTAAAACAAAATGTTGGACATCATTTTAAACTCATAACAAAGAACAAAATGTGCGTGTGCGCACGCGCATGTGTGGGGGTGTCAGGGAGAGAAGCCATATAAAAATAAAGGATTTAACCTGACAAAAAAGTTATCAATTTCTTTCAAGCAAGGTAATGACGCCACTAAGACGCAAGAGAAGTGAAAAAGAATAGAAAAAAACTTAGGAAGGAACCGGAAACCCAATCCTAAACAGGAAACAAGGGATAAACCTGTTTACAAGACCGGAGAAAAATGTGAACCAGACGATAGCCGAATCTGCCTGCTCCTATTGAGGAATAAAAAGTAAATGAATAGTAAATAAAATGTAAGAGTTTAGGTGGAGACATTAGAAGGAAAGAGTCGAAGTAGATTTGAGAAGGAACCGATGTCTGGAATGAGAAAAGTGAAAAAAAAACAAAAAAAACAAAGAGAGTGCTAAAATAAAATAAAGATAAAAATAAATAAAAGAAATGACATCCTCTCCAAAAAAAAAAAATAAATAAAAAAGAACCATAAATAAATATAAAAATACCGATAACAATTAAAGGCAATTTTATTGATAGAATTTCATGTACAATATTCGCATTATGCATGCCATTTTCGTTTTTTATTTAATGTATTATTTCTAAAGTGTTAATTCTTCAGCGCTCCAACGCGCTACCAAATGTGTCACAAGGTCTAGGTTTAAAATGGTTTTAACGGCAATACCGTGGAAAAATTACCCAAGCCCACTCGGCACTTCATCTTTGGGGAACGCCGGGCAATACACCGAAGTACTTGAGCTTAATATTTTTGATACTTCTAAAATGAGTGTGTTTAGTTTTTGTCCTTTTAAACATTTCACGTTACGTCATAATTCTCTTAAGCCATTAGGCTTATAGGGACACCAGGTATAGTGTAAACTTTTTAAACATATAGACCTTTCTTTATTTTACAGAATTAATTCAATTAGGCATGTTTTATTTCGTGTCCACTTAGAGTCGTAACTTCTAAGGTCTCGCGTGTATCAAGTAATTCTAGGGTCTGTTTTAGTCAATATATTCGTTTAAAAACCCATAAATTTATGATCAAAATCTTACTGTTACTGAGGTTTGGTTAAAATTAATTGAGATCACGAAAAGAACACACTGTCTTACCTTCAGTAAATCAGAATTTGTTAAAAGTTAATCTTAAAATGTTACTTATTGGTACATTCTGGCTGCCATTGCTTGTAATTTCGGTATTGAAAGCAAATTAACAGAGACGTTTAGAAAAATGAAAATGTAAATGTTGAGAATATGAAAACAGATCATACGGTTAGAGGAACTGACAGGACATTTGCAAAATTAAAATGATGAATCACTGGAACGTTTCAATAAAAAAAAAATGTGGATAGTCTTGGAAATCAAATCGCAAGCGAGAATCGAATAGTTAAAAAAATTGTAAATACATTTGTATGGAAATGTAAAGAAACATGATTTGCTTAATTTTCTAAAAATTGACCGTCTTTTTTGACTCAGCCAAAGTTGAAAGAATTCTAAAATATTTTAAAGATTTTGTTTGAGTTCAGGTTGTGCATATTTTGTCTGTGATTTTATAAATATTACGCTGCTTTCTCTTTTTATTTTATATAAGTAAGAATAAAAAGATGAAACTTCATATAAATCTCTCTAGGTTTACTCCCCAAGCAAATCCGATTCACTTCGTATCGATTTCATGTGTGTGTCGTTTCTTCTCGCAATATGAACGCAATACATTTTCATTGCGTAACGTACAACAACAACGGATGACATCACAAATGTTACTAAGCAACAACTGACGTCATCTTATCGTCAGCCATTTTGCAGATGTCACTAACTGTTCGTTCTCTATCGTTGTGGGCGTTACCTTTCTTTTGCATACAACAGAATATCTGAAAACTGAAAAAATCCAACTTTTTTATGGACTCAGATAATATAATATTCCATTTAAAAAGAAAAAAGAAAATACTGCAAGAAAAAATAAATAATTACGATAAAAAAAAGTCGAACAAATCAGACATCCGTTCAAATAAAGGCGAACAACGGAACAAACTTAAAAAAAAATGCATAACTTTTTTCTTCTATTGTTTTAAAGTTAAGAAATGGTGAATAGAACTCAGGAAAAACTTTAAATTGAAACTTCAGAAAGTAATCGTATTATTACTCTGTGGTAAATTTGGGATAAGTTTGCTTATCTTAAAAGAAAAAAATTGAAAATGTATTTTTCTTGTTCTGTTTATCATCATCATCCTCATCATTACGATATGCAGCACTATTATTATGATTGTTATAGTAGGATAATACAACAACAACAGTTTTTATTATTGTTGTATTATTATTATTATTAATCATAATAATAATAATTTAAATAAGCATAATAACAATTCTCATCATTCATACAAAAACAAAACAAAAACAAAAGAAACAAAAACAAGGAAACAATTTCATCTTGAATAAGCAGATTTGTATAATAATATGTAAACTAGAATTTTTAAAGACAATAATGATAGAGAAAGTTCAATAAAGATTTAGTTGTCTCTTGACCCACTAGAGACATTGTTGTCAGTCGGTGAGGGATGATAATTATCATAAAATAAAAGAAATAAATTGGAATATTGAGGATAATAATAATGCCTATTTTTTATTCTGTGTTTAATTTATGAGGATAGACATTAAAATTTAGAAAATATATATTAATGTATACTGAAAATAGCATCTGTGCCTATAGAAATCAAATTATTCAACAACTACATCTCCATATTATGATGAATCAGATTGTGCATTAAATTTAATAAAGTACTGGAAATTTTCAGTTCGATTCCTAGTCTTTACACATTTTGCTGATATGGTTAAATTATATAAGTGTGCGTGTGTGCGGGTATATGTGTGTGTCGGGGAGAGAGAGAGAGATGGAAAGAGAAAGATAGTATGTGTGTGCGCGCGCACGTGTAATTATCCGAATTCTAGCAATTCATTTGAAAGAATGTGATGTGCTGTAATAAAATACGTGCACATTATCTTAATGATATTTCCAGTTGTCGAATTGTATCAATCCCGGCTTATTTCGGCCGACTTAATTCTTTCAAGCTTACATCAATCAAAATCAAAAAAAGGAAGAAATATTTAGTGATATTTTCTATATATATTTATCAGTAAATGTTTGAATGAGACCTGGGGAAAAACTTTAAGATATTCAAGCAGATTTTCAAACCATGAATTTAAAAAAAATCTTCTTGAATTATTTCAATGGTGTTTTTCCTTTCTTTTAAAAAGCTTTCCAATGAATCCAGCACTTGAAAGCATTAAATAATTAAAACATTAAAATAATTAGACAATATTAAATTTAAAATGCTACATTTTCAAGCTAATAACAAACCGAATATTTTTAATGTAAAGTTTAGAAGAAAAATCAGTTTGAATAAATGTACTGATTTCCCTATATTTCAGTGTTTTATAACATTATTTTGCTATTATATTATCTTAATTAAAATATCACCCCCCATATATATATATATATATATATATATATATATATATATATATATATGTGTGTATGTATGTATGTATGTATATATCTGTATCTATAAATGGCATTCTGTTAGTGTGTCTGTGTCTGTGTGTTTGTCACCTTGTTACCTCATCCTGAGCAAACAGTTCGTCCGGTTGGCATGAAAATTCACACACAGATCGGATATTTACGCCATTCGTACTTGACGTCTTCGGATTTTTCGATTGTTCCTCCGATTTTGGAAAAAAAACCGATAGGGGATCGAATATTGATTCGAAAAAAAATCATCAGTTTTTCAATGATAGTTTTCACAAATTACAAGTGATATCCACTAAACTCACGTTGAGCAATGTCCTTACTTATAGTTTTGAGGTGATGTTCTTTGTTTTTAAAAATTGATATCAGTTATCGGACAAAATCGATAAAATCGATCACTTTGGGACATCCGATTCAAATCCAATGTAGCTGATTTTTGGCTCTGTTTTTCGCAAACTCCAAGGAATTTTCACGAAAATCATGTTGAACATTATTTTTATCAATAGTTATTAGTTGCTGACCTTTTTCTTCAATATCGGTATCAATTATCTTAAAAAATCAATAACATCATGCCACTTTTGACTTCCAATTCAAATCCAGTCAAACTGATTTTTGGCTATATTTTTCGCGAATGGCGAAGAATTTCCACCAAAATTACGTTGAGCATTGTTTTTATTAACAGTTATGAGGTGCTGACATTCATTTTCAATATCGATATCAATTACTGGAAAAAATCGATACAATCGATCACTTTGGGACATCCGATTCAAGTCCAGTCTAGCTGATTTTTGGCTATATTTTTCGCGAATGGCGAAGAATTTCCACCAAAATTACGTTGAGCATTGTTTTTATTAACAGTTATGAGGTGCTGACATTCATTTTCAATATCGATATCAATTACTGGAAAAAATCGATACAATAAATCACTTTGGGACATCCGATTCAAGTCCAGTCTAGCTGATTTTTGGCTATATTTTTCGCAAATGGCGAAGAATTTTCAGCAAAATTCCTGTTGAGAATAGTATTAGCTCATCCTATAAGTTCTGTCCGAATTTTAACTTTTTGTTAAAATGAACGAAATTTAAAGAGTATTTTATAATGTCTAATGGAGCTGAACATTATTTTTATGTTTAGATGCATTTAAACTGATCAAACTTCCTAACATGGAAGTACCCAAGAATCACTTGAGGCACATAATACTTTATGAGTTCAAGAAAGGAAACTCAGCAGCCAAAGCGGCTAGAAACATTTACTCAGTTTATGTGGAGGAATGTGTGAGTGAAAGAACTTGCAGAACATGGTTTGCAAAATTCAGAGGTGGAGATTTCACCCTTGAAGATGAAGATCGAACCGGACGTCCAATTGAGTTTGATGAAAAGCTTCTTGAAGAAAATCCTGCTTTATCAGTTGAGGAATTGGCAGTGGTTCTCAGTTCAAACCATACAACTGTTCATCGTCATCTTCAACAACTTGGAAAAGTTCCTAAACTTGGAAAATGGGTGCCTCGAGAATTGTCTGAAAACAACCTCAAATCCCGTGTTGACATCTGCATTCTCTCCATTCTCGCCAACTTGTTTCACCTTTTTTGGATAGACTTGTGACTAGCGACGAAAAATGGATATTTTATCGAAATGTTAAGCACCGTAGACAGTGGCTTGGTAAAGGGGAAGGACAACCAACCACAGCCGAGAAGGGAACTTCATGGCCAAAAGGTTCTTCTTTCAATTTGGTGGGATTGCCAAGGAATAATCCACTTTGAATTCTTACCACCTAATGCAACAATTAATGCTTAAATATACTGTCAGCAATTAGAGCGTTTTAACCAAGCTTTGAGGAAAAAAGACCTGCTCTAGTGAATAGAAAACGGGTGATGTTTCATCAGGACAATGCGCGACCACATACAACAAGAATCACGTCACAAAAAATCGAAGAACTTGGTTGGGAGAAAATTCCTCATCCACCTTATTCTCCCGACCTTGCTCCTTCAGACTACCATTTGTTTCGTAGCTTACAGAATCATTCGAAAGAAACAGCTTTTGTAACACAGGAAGAGGTTAAAACTGACATTTGTGAGTTCTTCGAATCAAAGCCAAAAGAATTTTACAGTAATGGAATTAGTAAGCTTGTTAATAGATGGAAGGAATCATAGATAATCAGGTAAAATAGATTGTTGATTGAATCTGTAATTAAATGTAACATCTGGTCACTTGTTTTCTTTATTCAAAATTGGGACAGAACTTATGGGATGACCTGATATTTACCGACAGTATTGAGGTGCTGACTTTCGTTTTCAATATCGGTTTCAATTATCAGATAAAAATCGATGAACTCATACCTCTTTTGACTTCCCATTCAAATCGTGTTTACCTGAATTTGGCGATGTTTTTCGCAACTTACTTGGGATTTTGATTAACTATATCGGCTTTAGTCGTTACAATTAAAAACTTTTGCGCTGTGAACCCCCTTGAGATCAACTAATACCTGAGGGAAGTCGATACAACCATGTCTTCATCGGAATTTGCGAATACACCAATCAAACATATGTTCAACTGAAACGTCTACACTACAGACTCTACAGCTGATTGTTATTCACATACGCGTGACCATGCTTCACATAGTGGTGTCTCATTGGCTGAGTGCAGTACGCGGTCGCTGATTGGTGTTCGAGACCCTAGGACGCTTGCTGATTGGCACAACCGATTGGCCAGTAATACTTCACATTTGAACCTGATGTGCACAGCTGTGGTACGAAGGTCTCACTTCTGCTCCTGTTACGCCGTCATACGGTTGATACGATGGGCTCCTTCAACTGATCATTTCTCCTACCGCAAGTTGTTACTTACATTTTTGTTTTCCGTTTGTCTGTTTAACTACATTTTTCCAACTACCATAAACAATTTATTCAGATGTTTTACTTAAATACCTGCCTTCCCGATTCTGGCTCACGCTTTGCGATAAGACTTTGTACTCCTGCAATTGAGCAACCCTAATCAACCACTACTAGCATCACTTTTCCCCATGCCGCCAAAAAGGAGGGTACGTTTTAGACTTCGGTCTGCAAGAGCGTCCGCTATGAGGGCAAGAAGGGCCCGCGAGTCCCAGGAGCAGACTACAATGCGACTATCACAGGTCGCTCAACGCAGCGCCCTCACGCAGGCCTCGCAATCACAAGAGGAGCGTGCCACCTGCTTGGCTGAGAAAGTTGCCTACAGGGATTCGTTGCGATCAAGGCTCAAGAATGCAAAACGGTCGAGAATGAATGCACAGGCTGCAGCAACCGCCTCTGCACCTCGGGCTTCCGAGACTCATCATCAAAGGCTTCTTCGTAACGTAAGAAACACTGCTGCCATTGCAAAATCAAAGGCAATAGAGACACTTGACCGTAGGCGCGCCCGTCAATCCCGGAACGCTGCTGCAACAGCGAATGCTAGGGCTGCTGAGACACTGCCCGTAGGTCTGTTCGAAATGCTAGGAATGCTGCCACCACTGCCAGGTCGAGGGCAGCTGAAAAATTCGACTGCAGGTGCGCCCGTCAATCCAGGGACGCTGCTGCAACAGCAACTGCTAGGGCTGCCGAGACACTGCTCCATAGGTCTGTGCGAAATGCTAGGAAGGCTACCACCACTGCCAGGTCGAGGGCATCTGAAACACTTGACCGCAAGCGCGACCGTCAATCCAGGGACGCTGCTGCAACAGCTAGGTCGAGGGAGTCCGAGACAGAGCTGCAGCGGGCAACCCGCAATGCCCGCAACGCTGCAGCGACTTCTGCTTCCAGAAACTTCGAGGGCCCACAGACAAGTACAAACAGACTCTCAAGGGCTGCTACAAACATGGCCGCAGTGCGCTTATCTCAAACTCCCTAAGCTCGCCGCCTACGCATCGACGGCGACATTTAGCGCCTTGCGGCTGCCCGTGCTGTTACCTGTCCCAGTAGCTTTTGTTGGTCTTTCTTGGCTTTTAATTACGACCTTGGCATTAACGTAACTACGCGTGACGACATCAATGCAGGGTCCATAACCTGCGTATGCCAATTCTGCAACGCCCGCAAATGGGCCGGGGAGCCTGCCGGTCTGAGCTGCTCCTTTGGACTGCCACCTCTGCATGAACCACCTACCCAGTTGAGGGGAATAATAGCCGGCTCCCATCCCGACTCCAAGCACTTCCTTGAAACAATTAGGCAATACAACTCCTTTCAAATGACCTCATTCGGGGCACGGGTGGTTCGAGAAGAGGGTTGGATGCCAACTTTCAAAGTACAGGGGCAGGTATACCACCGCATTGGGTCTCTGCTGACTGAGGAGACCTCTACGCCCAAATTCCTTCAACTGTACTTTATTGCAGACTACAACCTACAAGCCGAAACTCGGATTGGTATTTTGCCGCCGTCGAGAAGAGTTCATCGCAGGGACGTCATACTACTACTTCAGGCCATGCTTTCCGAGGTTAACAGCAACATGCGCAGTTTCAAATATGCTTTGGAAAATGCCCCGTTTCCTTTCTTCAGCATTGTAATTGACGCCGACAAACGGCTCCATGATGAACACGAACGCCGCTACAATGCTCCTGCGTGCAACGAAGTGGCCGCTATTATACATGGAGAGCAAGACCGCACTCGCAATATTGTCCTCAAATCAAGAGGCGGCTCTCTTTGCAGGATTTCAGAGACCCATCGATCATATGACGCATTGCAGTACCCTTTACTTTTCCCTTGTGGTGACGATGGCTACCACTTCGGCATTCCCCTTCATACTTCGGGTGGCCAACCTACGACGTCTTCCAAAGCCTTATCGTGCAAGGCCTTCTACTCATACCGTTTCATTGTTAGAGATGGAGACTTCAACCTGCTTCATAGATGCAGGGAGCTTTTCCACCAGTTTGCGGTTGACATGGCCGCTAAGATGGACTCGGAGAGGCTTTGTTTTATACGGAATCACCAGAAACAGTTGCGCTCAGACTCCTACGTACACTTACGCGACAGCCTTCAAAATGAAGTCAATCCCCGCGACCTAGGAAAGCTGTGCATTCTGCCCTCTACCTACACTGGGGGGCGTTACATGCATGAACGCAAGCAGGACTCTACGACATACGTTAGGCAATATGGGCGGCCAGACATTTATAACGTTTACCTGTAACCCCAAATGGGTTGAGATAACGCGTGAACTCCTACCCGGACAGTATTACACTCACAGACATATTCCGTTTAAAACTGGAAAAACTTATGGACTTAATAGTGAAGGGGGCGAGTCCTACAGTGAAAACGCAACCACTATTTTAAATTGCCAGAATTAAAAATCTTGACCGATTATGAACGGGTGGCAGTCTTCGGGTAAGCACGGAGCAGAAACACAGCAGCAACACATCAGCCACCTATTGCCACCGGTTGCCCTTGATCTCATTGATTTTGCTACCAGTGATATTCCCGGCCTATCAGTGACCTCAACAACTGCGGATACGTGCGTAAGTTCAATAATTCAAACCCCAAAGCAATTTAACTGCATAAAAGCCCGAGCAACGCCGGGCTTTACTGCTAGTATATATATATATATATGTCTTGAAATAAACAACACACTGATGATGATATTGTGCTATGTCGAAAGTACTCGGAATAAAATAATATGTATCAACCCAACGATTTTCTCTCTTTTTTTAGTCATGACAACAAAAACTTGTCCGTGAATATGAAAGAATCCAACTGAAAATAAGTCGACAGAACATGTCTAAATTATTCAATCAAACATTTCTCAATGAAAATATACTGCCAAAATATATACACACACACACACACTATATATATATATATATATATATATATATATATATATATATATATATATCGTTTAGAAGCCCAATGGAGATATCATTTCTTTTCTTAACCATAATTCCTTTTCAAAATTACCTAAATCTGGACATACATTAAAAGCAAAGTTTATGTCACAGAATGCTTATGGAAAGAGAAAATGCTGCAAACATTTACACTCTGGTAAATGTTCGAGGAAAGACTGTGCTTTATGTATGCACCGTAATGAAATGGGCCAGTAGTGTTAATGGCAATCCTAAAGAGAAATTGACTTTAATAACAGGCTCCATCCACACTGACAGATGATGTGAATGAAAAAGCCAAACATTCTGGTGCTCTTATTATAACTAGCTGAAGAATACCTATAGCAAAACCCTGTGAAAGCATTCACGTGAGCCATGATATTGCCTGCAGTTTAGTGATGTCTCTTGTCTAAGCAACGATTTGTAATGTATGTTCCCAGAATGTTAACCTGTTCTATGAACAAGCACAATATGCTTGCTGCCAAAGAACTTCTGATCTGGTACCTTCAGGCTTTCATCGGCTTGGGCTCATCAAGGAGGCACACGGGAGGTAACAGTTCTCCAATAAAGATGCGGTAAAAGAGACATCTGGTGTAAAGCTAAGGAAACAACTTCTGTGATGCATGTATAATTACCGGTCCGTCATTCAATGGTGGAATACCATGATTTAGAATGAAGTCGACAACGTTAAGGACTAGATTCGCAATCGTTAGAAATTTATAATTAAAGCGGAGTAGACATTGTTTTTGACTGTACACCTCTCTCTCTCTCTCTCTCTCTCTCTATATATATATATTTATATATATATATATATATATATATATATATATATATATATATATATATATAATATCAAATTTGTAAGTCGTAAGGATAATCCAAGTAGGTCTTTTTAATATAAAATATTAAAAAGAGAAATCCATGAAGAGAATACAATATATATACAGAGCAATATGATATACATGAAAGGAAAAAAAAAGAATTCGGTAATAAATTTATTTCGACAGATAACTTTTTAATATCTGCCTCGTCAGACCGAAATTACAAAATGGTTTAAATTTAGCCAGACAATATATTACATCACAAGAGAACAAGAAATAAATATCTAAATTACTTGACCTAGAAATTTTTCTGGGGATTTACATTATTGAAGAAAGGAGTAGGGAAAACAAAAGTTGTCAGCACAATGTTTATGAGTAAGAGGGAGAAGTACAAGTGACAGCTGGTGAAATACATTGAAATTAAATCAAAATTTATATCGTCATCATCTAATTTACGTCAGTATAATAACAATCATCATATATAAAATAAAGTGAATATATATATATATATATATATATATGAGATATTTTATTAGTATGAAGATGAATTAGATATAATGAATTTAGGTTTTTTTAATATATTTCGAGGTCAAGTAATTTAGTCAATCTACGCCAATTAAATAATCAGGTATTTCTGATGTAATGCTAATGGTATCAAGTAAGCCTACCTCTTGCATGGTCTGGCATATATACACACACACACACATATATATATCTATATATATATATATGTGTGTGTGTGTGTGTGTGTTTGTATGTGTGTGTGTATGTGTATGTGTGTGTGTGTGCGTAAATATATATTGCTGATATCCCCTGACGAGTGGACGGACAAACCCGCCTACAAAACTCTGGAGTGGGGATACTGAAGGTAACATCAATCAGCTAAGTGACAAACTTTTACTTATAATAATTCTAATTATACGACTCTTCGACAGAATTGAGTCACTCTCAGTCACTGTGTGTTTATCCGAATCTAAAAATAAACACGCTAAAATTCACCTCCATTACCGTACCGTACGCTGATGGCTTAGCGGGTAGAGGTTCCGACTGACGCAAATTCAGTCGGGTTTCGATCGTAGCTAGAGGCAACCGGACGTCTAGCCACACTGATGAGCTGTGAAACAGCGAAACAGTCTGTCTGTGGATGACAAAAAAAAAAAAAATATATATATATATATATATATATAATTAGAATTAATATATTCCAAAACAAAAAACGCCCCTCTCTGGCAAGCCGAATGCATCAAAAAGTATTATCCTACCAACTAATTCTATCACATCTACAATCGAAAGAATCTATCTAATCTTAACATAAAAGTTGTTACTACTACATCCAAGTCTGTCTATATTTCTGAGATGAGGTACTGTACATCCAAAACAATAAAAGACTTATTCATTACTAAACAAAACAATAAGCTAAAACCTGAAGGAAGTGTTTACTCCATCGCCTGTAATAATTGCCACAAAATATACAGAGGAGAAAGCTCAAGGAATCTAAATAAAAGATTATGTGAACACAAAAGGGACATTTCACAAAATATTACGTCAAATGCGTTGCTTGCTCACCGTAACGAATCTGATCACAATTTTGACATAAAATATGTTACTCGGATCAAAACTATTCACTACAACGAAATATTTAAAGAGTACTTTGATCGCAAGGTCATCTACAGTAAATTTGTGCCCTGGCTTTTACATCTCGCCATTCCTGGTAAATCTTTTATTATTACATTGTGGGGTACCTACTAGCTAAAATGATGGAAAGAAAAAGAAAAAGACTGTAAATGAATTCGGATACATATTTTTAAAAATCCAAAATTTCTTTTAAAAATTCTAAAATCCCCAGCACTCCTCATTCGTGCGCATCTGTAGTCGCACCAACATAACAAATTTCGTCCGATGAAGTCCTGAAGGACGAAACGCGTCATAAGTAAACTTTTTCCACTCGTCATGCATTTTACCCTTGTTAAATAAAAATATATATGGTTAACTCATATATATATATATATATATATATATATGTGTGTGTGTGTGTGTGTGTGTGTGTGTGTAAATATATATATATATATAGAGAGAGAGAGAGAGAGAGGAGGAGGAGGAGGAGGGGTAGTGGCAGGGAAGAATAGTATATTTTCTATAAAATACATACTCCCAAATAAAGTGAGATACCAATAATGTTATGTTGTAGAAGCATTTTGAAACAATAACATTCCAAAACTTCAGACGAAATATTCCAGTCAATGAATATCGAATGTTGTTGTCAAAGATCTGACATAGCTGAACCAGCTTCGACGGATTATCTGCCAGCGTTCAAAAGCATAGATTGACGATTGGAAGCAAAATAAGCCACCGAAATGTAAAGATTGACGGCGGCATGAAACTATTCTCAACTCAACCCTCGTCTTGCTTTGATTTTCTTTCTATTTTTCTTTCGCTTTTGATGCCTTAATTATGTCTATTTCCTAAATCCATTTCTCTATTTGAAATTCTTTCGTTCTTCCTCGAACTTTTGCGTCTATTTCATTTCATCATTTCTTTTCTTTCTTATTTAATTCAGCCATGCTTTTATTCTTTACTAGTATTTACTTTCCTTCTGTTTTCCTAGCAATCCATATTTTAGCACTTTTTCCTGCTTTCCTTCAGTTTTCTTTTTCTTTCACTTTTCACTTATTTCTATTATTTTACTTTTCCTTTTATCGATTTTGCTTTCTCTCGTTTCCTTCTTTCTTTCTTTCTTTCTTTCTTTCTTTCTTTCTTCCTGCCGGTTTATTTCCAATCAATTACTCTCGTGGAATGAAAGTGAGAAATCCGTATCTTCCGCATCTCCGCCTTTTAAGCCTTCTTTTCCTGTCATCTTCAACTCTATTCAGTCTTTCAACTTCTTCGTTATATAACTCCCACCCGACCCTGTTCTTTCTGTCACTCACACGTATGCAGACGATCAAAAATAAAGGTATTCATTTTTAGTTATGAGCTATCAGTCTCACACAAACGCCTCCTTCCATAGGATTAGGTATACATTATAGTGATACGCATTCTTGATTACACGCGTCTGTAGACCTACAAATCAAATACAGATATATATTTTTTTCAAGCGTATCACCCCAAGCAAGGCTGGAGGCCACTATCACGCAAGGGGTTATAGAAGGGTTGGAGGAAGAGCAGATAGGAGTGGTAAAGGAGAGGATGTGGAGAAAGAGAAAGACAGTGGGTCGATCAAGGCAAGGGGGTTACAGAAGATTTGGAGCGAGAGCAGATAGGAATGAAAGGTGAAAGGATGTGGAGAAGGGAAGTGGATAGATCAAGGCAACTGGAGATGTCGATTGATGCTACACTTAAACCGTTGGAGATTGTATTTGTCAGGGAAACAGTAATAGGGAAGGGAGTTCCACAGGCGAGATGTGCGAGACATGAAGCTATTGGAGTAGAAGAGACGTCTACATCTAACAGTTTCAACGGTGAAGGGGTGGGAACGGGATGCCAGCCTCGTAGGACGTTTAAATTCATGAGGCCTAGGGACAAGCAAAAGCAGCTCCTCGGAGCAATTACCGTGAAAGTATTTTTAAAAAGACAGAGCGAGGCAACATCGCGTCTGTGAGAGAGCGACTGCAGACGAGATGACAGATCAGGGCCAATCACATTGCATATCCGTCTCTGGATCTTATCAAGAACCCTGAGGCAAACAGCAGGGGCTCCAGACCATATATGGCAACAATACTCCATCCAAGGGCGAATGGTCGATTTATAGACTTGGAGGATCGATTCCGGGGAGAAAAATTTCCTGGCTCGGCACAGGGAACCAACTTTCCTTGCGGTGGATGATGCAACTGACTCGATGTATTTGTTCCATCTTAGGTCAGCAGACAGCATGAGACCGAGCAGCCGCAGAGAGGAGCTCTCGAGAAGTTGGTCTTCAGACATTCTAATGGGATGCAGGGATGGATCCATGCAATAAAGGAAACCGAAAGATTTGCATTCGATTATTTTGTTTAAATGGATCAGAAGGATGTTTCTACAGCAGTTTCAGTTTTCTTTTGTTTCTTTTTAATGGGCTGACTAATTTATCTAATGTTCAAATGATTCCATGTTTCTTAAGCGATTCATTTCACTTCTCGATATGTCTGCTATCCTTGGTTGAACTGATAACATCCAGTTCTTAATAATGACTGAGACAATTGAATATACTTGAACAATAACAGAAGAAAACATGAACTTTGGACAGATTATCCACAATTTTGATCTCGATATATATCGCATTATTAGGAAATTGGAAAAATACCATAAATATTATAGAGAATGACCTTGTCAGTTCAATTTAACAAAACTGTTTTTGCATGTATTCATGTTGCCTAAATATACCTTATATACCTTATATATATATATATATATATATATATATATATATATATATATATATATATATATATAGAGAGAGAGAGAGAGAGAGAGAGAGAGAGAGAGAGAGTCAGGCCAAAAATACATTCTTCAAGAATTGCAATAACACTGTTTAATGTAGTACGATATTTTCTAGACAGATTTCTAAGCATTATCGTCATGGCAACAACAACAAGTGTTTGCATGTGCAGCATTTCCGCTGGACAATTCGACCAACGTTACCCAAAAGTAGTTGGGTGGACTAATAAATGTCTAAAAGCTAAAGTTTTGAGTATTTCTTGTGATTGTAGAGTCCAAACTTGTATTAATCGCGTGATGTGCATATATTTTTGTCATACTCTCCCCCCTCTCTCTCTATATATATATATTTGTCATCCACAGACAGACTGTTTCGCTGTTTCACAGCTCATCAGTGTGGCTAGACGTCCGGTTGCCTCTAGCTAGGATCGAAACCCGACTGAATTTGCGTCAGTCGGAACTTCTCCCACTAAGCCGTCGGTGCACCGGCAGGGATGAAGGTGAATTTTAGCATGTTTATTTTTAGATTTAGATAAACACATAGTGACTGACAGTGACTCAATTCTGTCGAAGAGTCGTGCAATATTAGTTTAAATAGTCACTGTTTACAAATTCACACCTCAAACCAGAGAGCTCAACCGGAATGAAATAATTTATTCGAAAATTATAACATAAATACAAACAAAATGGCTATTTTTGTAGTGATTCTATAACATTTTATAATTTTCGAATAAATTATATTTGCTCTACTTTGTATTGAGCACTCTTTTAAGAATAGTATTTTTTGTTTATTGGAATTTATTCCGTATACACCAATCCTATACTTAGGTATACATATATATATATATATATATATATACATATATACTAGGATATATGTACTAGGATATATATACTAGGATATATATATATATATATATATATATATATATATATATATATAGACAACACTTATCTATATTATTTAATGAAACATGTATGAATATATATATATATATATATATATATATATATATATATATATATATATATATGTGTATATATAAATAAAAAGGAAAGAACAGTAAGATATAAAATCCGGTGTTCTTATAGATATTTTTATTTTTACACAATAGTGCTCAATGTAAATTTAAATTTACAGAGCATTAATATTATAAATTAATAGATTTAAAATATGGTTTTACCGCTACACAGTGATAACCATGTTTCAGAAATGGAAGCTAAAGCCCCTGAATTTAATTTTGTTATTAAACCAAAGACATTAGTTCCATTTCCTCATCAAGCGAATTTTGGAGTCTCCAAAATTCGCTTGATGAGGAAATATACATTCGATATATATATATATATAAATTATACATTCGATATATATATATATAAATTCCGCTTGATGAGGAAATATACATTCGATATATATATATATATATATATATATATATATATATATATATATATATATATATATGAAAACATGAACTTATCACAAAACTGGTATTGAAATTTTGAATTTAGGAAAATATTCCTACGGCTTGAAGTTTTTACATATATTAGGCGTACTGTATGAAACTGCCAGTTGCGGGATAAGCGATAAGCTATCTTTTATATTGTATATGTATTGCTCTAAATTTTTTCATATTTTCGTTAGTGTATTTGACACAAATTTTATTATTGTATATATATGACAGTCAGTGCTTGACAATCTCCCTACAGATGAAGAGAAATCTAGAGGCAACAGAAATGTGGTTCTACAGATGGATACTAAGAATTCTATGAACTAAAAGAGTAAGCATTGAGGAAGTCTTAAAGTAAATGGCAGCAAAAAGAACTGTAGTGGTGTCCTCCTTCTAAGAGTCTATATTAGACTCTTCCGCCTACTATAAGTTTAGTAGGAGAAAAGGAACAGTGAACAGTGAATGGATGGAGCACTGGTTCATACGATACACACTCACTAGTTGTGTCATACTCTTCCGGTGTACTTACTGTTTAATATACGATATGTCTGCAAACCTGTTTTTTGTTATTACTTAACCACTTACTTGGTCACAACAGGAACACTTATATTCATGATCAGGAAAAGACAACTGAACTTGCTTGAGAAAATAGTCAAGATAAGAGGGGTTGGAAACTTATCTCCCACGAGGCATATTGAGGGCAAAAGAGATAGTGGAAGACAATGAGCCACTTATCTGTAGAGCTTGTATGAATGGAGAGAAGAACGGGGGTGGAGCATTAGCAAAGAATGACAAACTGCTAAGTGCCACACGAAATCCATCATCACCCATGTCCTAAAGGAATGATAAAAGAATATATATATATATATATATATATATATATATATATATATATGTCTATATTTCTGATATGAGGTATTATGTACACTGTTTACATTATTCGGATTATTGCCCTCATTTTTGTTGCCATATTTATCACAACATTTCGACCGTTGTACGCTCCGGCCTTCTTCAGATGGTTGGAATGTCGAACTGAACCCTTTATTTCGCTCGCTAGGTAGACTGTTCTAGTTCCACGTGCCATGTCTAATGGATGTCAGTTATCAGTTATCTCCTGTTAATTCACCTTTCTAAGTTCTCCACTGCCTTAACCAGGTATTGAACTTAAGGAGACATGGCACAGTGGATAAAGGCGTTGATTATATCCAGTGACAGTGTGAGTTTATCTACTGGCCTGAATATTCGAGAAATTTTGTTAGAAAAATATGCCAGAAGACAGAATTTCTCGAATATTTTGATATAACATCTCAATGTCAGTTTTTTTTTTATTAGACTATTATATTTATGGTATATATGGCAGTTGGCTCCAAGGTTAAGCAATTCTTTTTGATGCTTAGTCAACTCATAATTGAGTATATTAATAAATTTATCCAACCTAATAAACCGTGCAAAAATTAATTTAACCACAAAACAGATTTTCTACAATGAACTAAAACATAAAGCAAACTCTTAGAAATAATAACTTCCATAACTATATTGTTGACGAAGAAATAAATGTTCTATTAGAAATTTTAATATAAAACAAATGGAATATAATACTTCTGCAATTATACTTAAATCTTTTATATCGCAATCAAATACATTCAATTATAAACAGGCTGAACATATCCTTAAAAAACTAATACCAATATATATCCACCGCAGATCCTAGTAAAAAACAAAATTAATTTTATACTATTCTAAATTCAATATATCCAATTTTATCATTCGTAATAACTCCTCCCCACCAACTAACGTGTTGCAGAAAACCAATACTCTATATAAATGTCCCTTGAGAGATTGTATCTCTAACAGAAAAAAATAATATATATGTTGTCCATAACACTACTACGTTGTCTCGAAGGTTGAGTTTTCATTAGAATGATGCATCTAACATCTCTCAATATTTACAACAACATGCCTGCCACATTCGCAATTTAGGAAAATTCTTGTTTCAGAAGAAAACTTTTGTTTCTTTCTTATAAACATAAACTAAAAATTCTTGAAGTTCTTTATATTTTAAAATTGAAACCAACCCTAAATGAAATTAATTATGAATACTGCACAAATGTTTTAAAATGTTTGCAGTAGATAGTTTGAAATATCTAGGTTTTAACTAATAGGTTTAAATAGTTTTTCTTTTTTTTTAAATATTTAGACATTACAATAAATTAGTTGCCTCCCTTGACGTTTGTACGTGTGCCTACATGATAAAATTTAAAATTGTACCGTACATAACATTAATGTTTTTCACTTCGCGCGTAAAAAATTAATTTTCAACTGAACACAACAATTTTGTCTTCGAAGAATGATAAACACAATAATTTTTGTCTTAGGAAAAACAAGACCCTGATGATGACATTGTGCTAAAGTCGAAAGTCCTCAGAATAAAAGTAATATGCATTAACATGGTAATTCTCTTTCTTCTTTTAGTAAGGATACTAAGAAACTTGCCCGTAATTATCAGAGAATCATGTTAAAAACAAGTAGACAAAACTTGGTAAAATTATTTAATTATATATATATATATATATATATATGAATGTTGGTACCATTACTGAAAGCCTGAATGATCTTTTCTCTCTCACCATTTCTCAGTTGGGAAGACAGTGATTCTGACACAAAACGATTTTAACCAGTTCTCTTTCTAGCTGAGTAGCTCAAAGGGTTTTTCACTGATTCTTACGACAAATGGTGTCAAAATGGCAAAACGTCTTAACTGAAAACCTTGAAAAAAGAAAGTCAAGTTTAGTGGTTTTTTTTAGATATTAAACATACTGTGGGATGGACAATTATGTTGTTACACGAACTGGACAATTTTTCTGTTATACCCAGTATATGAGATAACGATATATATTTTTTATATATCCATAACAATATTGGTGAAATTGGATGACAAAGTCGAAAACGTTTACTTGTTACGCGTTTCGTCCTTGAGGACATCATCAGACTAAATTTGTTATGTTGGTACGACTACACATGAGCCGAATTCATTGTCATCTATAGTAAATTTGCGCCCTGGCTCTTACAACATCTCACCATTCCTGGCAGATCTTCTATTATCACAGTGTGGGATACCTATTAACAAAAACGATGGAAAAGAAAAGAAAAAGACTCTAAATGAATTCAGATAGATATATATATATAAATTTTTAATTCGATGATCCCCTGAAGGACGAAAAGCGTCAAAAGTAAACTTTTTCTACTTTGTTATACATACATACATAACATACGTACACGTACACGTACACACACACACACACACACACACACACACACACACACACACACACACACACACACATATATATATATATATATATATATATATATATATATATATATAAGTAAATTGCTGATATGCCCTGAAGAGTGAACGGACAGTTCCACCTACGAGACTCTGCAGTCGAGATGGTGAAGGTAACATCAATCAGTTAAGTGACAAACTTTTACTTATATATATATATATATATATATATATATATATATATATATATATATATGTAAGCAAATATGTGGATGTAGATCCGACGGTATGATGAAAATGTGAAAAAGACAAAGCAAAATCCGAATATGTGAGTTTACTGTTTTTTATTTATTTTATTTAACAAAAACAAAATAAAAAAAAACAGTAAACTCACATATTCGGATTTTGCTTTGTCTTTTCCACATTTTCATCATATATATATATGTATGTATGTATGTGTGTGTTTGTCTGTATCTGTGTCCGTATACGCGTGTTTCATTGTTTCATATTTTTGTCGAGTAAACAGTTATTTGTGTATATTTTTTAAACTGTTCTCCTTGCTTATGTGTGCTCATTGCACGTTGCTGTTATGAATGTCGTTGTCGCTGCGATGGCACGACAATCGTTCGCCCTTGGTCTTTAGTACATTTTCAGTATTCTTCCTCAATATCCTGGTCGTCTGGCCGATTTGAACCCTTTCTCAAATCTTCAATACTTCCAAATTCGCTTCTCGGGTCTTTGCAACGGTTCCCAATACTCCACGTATTATGAACACCTACCAAAGAAATTTCCTTGGTTGCTCTTTTCTTTTTTTCTTTTTCGTTTTCTTTTTTCTTCGCCCTGAAATCTGTTGCAACAGACACTTCCACAATCTATCAGAAAATCTCTTTGAGGCGCAATATTTTATAATGGCTACAAATAGCTGATTGATAATTTATGTATTTCCATGTTAAAAGAAAAAAATTGAAGAGTCTGGAATAAATAAATTACGAATATTCTAGTTATAGCTAATTTAACAGAATTCCCTTTTCGTATTTGCAATAGCAATGTCCGATCTATTTTTTTTTTTTTTTGTTTTTTGTTTGTTTTGTTTGTTTTTTGTTTTTTTTAATGTGATGGTCTATCAAAATTTCAAAATTCAAGATTATTTTACTTTTTTATTTTTTAAAACAACACTTGGTTAGTTGAAGCCAAATCATTTGCACGTTTTTTTCATGATGTTCTATTTTCCCTTTATCTTTTTATTTTTATTTCTCTAAGGATCAGCTTGCGGCATTCATGACGTATACACTCACGCCTCTTACATGTTGTTGTTGATGCTGTTGTTAAATTTTCTCACTTGTATCATCGGAAATTAAGTAACATCAAGTCTTCTCGATACTCCAGCACCTTGCTCAGTATTATTACTGATTTTAGTAGTACTGTTTTCTGGATAGTTTCAATTCTTCTTCGGATTTCCAATTGTTCTAATCAATTTGTAAATTTCTTCAGGGTTGATCCAAGTGCGCCAATAATGGTGGATTCACTTTCATAATCGGTTCAGGTCTTTTAGCAAGGCCTCCACACTCTCTAGTTTTCAGTTTCTTTCACGTTTATCCTATATGTCTCATGGTACAGATACATCCACGATTTGAAAAATCTTATTCTGTTTGTTCACAATGATTAAATCTCTCCTCGCTTTGATCGGCTCATCTGTTTGTTTTTTCAAACAGAATTTTATTTTATTTTCTAGAACAGCGCTCAGATTTATGAAAATCATAATTGTTTGCATAATCCTCAGTTTGTTACCGTTCCTTCCTCATTCTGTATATTTTTCTACTCATGTTGTAACAATTTGTTACTTTTGCTTCTTATTGATATGTTTCTATATACATGCAACATTTGCTATTGTGGCTTATCTGCACATTTTTAGTTAGAATAAAATAATTTTCTTCTTCTTTTATGTGCCGTGTCCCTTCAAGACGTAGGCGATCATGGCCCTCCATATCTTTCTGTCACTCGTAGCTCTTAATAACTTTTGTCTTTTTGTTATTTCTCCCAAACCCTATACTGCCAGTCATCTGCTCAAGCCCATTATGTTACGCGTTGCTTTCCCCTGTCCCACTTTCTCTATATCCGTCTTGTGAGCATCATATTTTACATGCCCTCTTTCCTCATTATGTGTTCCAAAAATTTCAACTACCTCTTCCTGACGTTAAGTATAAATTTCCGTTTTGTCTCCATTCTCTCCAAAACCTCGTCATTGCTCACATATTCGGCCCACGGTATCTTCAGTATCCTTCTGTAGAATCACATTACTGTTGCTTCGAATCTCTTCTTCAACTGTGAGGAGATTGTCCAGCATTCGCTGCCATACAGGAGGACAGATATCGCGTAACAGTTCAGTACTCTTTGCTTTATTTCCAACGAAATTTTCCTGTCTCATCATACTCTGCTTAGCTTTTGAAATGCGTATTTGCTCATCCTTTTCGGATCTTAGTGTCGCACTTTCCGTTCTCTGTTAGCACATTTCCCAGGTAATTAAATTTCTGTACCTGCTAGATTTTAGTGTCCCCGAATTGTAATTTGCCTTTTTGGTTCATCTTTTTGCTGAGGATCATGTATTCTGTCTTCTTGTAGTTTATGCTTTGTCCCTTCTTCTCGCTCTCTTTCACTACCTTCTGTAGGATGGTTTTGTAGTTTCCTTTCCTTGTCTGTTATCAGCACTGTGTCATCTGCATATCTTACATTGTTAAGATTGTAGCCGCAAATGTTGAATCCTGATAGGATTTCTAATTTTCTCAGAACTGCTTCGCTGTATAGGGTGAATAAGTCCAGTGAGAAGACACATCCTTGCCTTAAACCCCTTTCTATTTTTGTATATCTGCTGAACTCATTTTCTATCCTTATGCAGGTGGTTTGCTGCCAGTAGAGATTCTTGATTATTCTAATGTCTTTCGAGAATATATCAAGGTTGCTGAGCATTTCCAACAGATCTTTGTGGCATACTTTGTCAAACGCCTTTGCGTAGTCTATAAAACACGGGTACACGTCTTTTTGCTTTTGTATTGCTCTTTCTGATAACATTCTGAGCATAAATATTGTATTCCTTATTCCAGTGACCAACTTATGATCAACTCACACTGTTCTTGTCCTATCTCTGGCCTGATTCTGTTGCGGGCTCTATTCATCAGAATTCGGATGATGAGTTTTTTATGTGGCTCATTAGGCTGATTGGTCAGTGGAGTTCACATTTGTTTGCGTCTGGTTTCTTAGGCAGTGTTATGAAAATAAATCTGCTCCCGGTATATCACCACTGTTGTCTTCTGTTATAGATTTCTATTATTTCTGTAATCTTGTCTATGCCGAAATCGTCTAAGGCTGCCAGCATCTCTACTACAACTCCGCCTGGCCTTGTCGCTTTGTTTCTGAAGCATTCTTTAGTTTTCTGTATTCCATTCTATGCCTTGGCATTGTTTTCTGTCTCCTTTGCATCATGTCAAGAATCTCATTTGTGATCCATCGTTTTTTCTTCTTCATTCCATTTTCCTTTGGGATGATGTCACTAAAGCTTATCTTAGTGTGTTCCATTTCGAGTTTCAGTTTCCATTTTGTCCCTCCGTATCTTCTTTCCACACTGTCCATATATTTTTCCTTCAGGTTTGGGTCGTTCAGGAGTCTGTTATATTGCAATTTGGATGCTGCGTTAGGCTTCTTCAGTTTCTGCAGTTTCATTCTTACTTTGCATATAACAGATAGGTGTTCTCTTCCGCAGTCGGCACTTGGATTGGTTTTGCAGTGAACAACTGAATCTCTTGTAGTGGATATGGTTTTTAGTTTCCCCTCCTCGGCTTCTCCATGTCCATAATGGATGTTCCTGGAACTAGGTGTTGGCTATTACCTGGTCATTCGCCGTGCACCATTGGACCCATTTTTCTCTGCATTAGTTGCGAGTCCCCAGTCCAAATTTAGCAGCTATTTCCTCTTCCCTCTTCTTACCGACTTTGGCGTTCAAGTCACTCATGATAATTATAATTTCTATTTTGTTTTTCTTTTAAAGTGTCCCATTATTATTATTATTATTATTAGCAGTAGTAGTTGTAGTAGTAGCAGTCAAAATATTTTTCAATTGCATAGATTTTATTTTCTACATGAGCACTCAAATATTTTAATCTATGCAATTCTGTTATCACATCTAAGAAAGAATCCTGCCTTTTTAAAATCATTAAAAGTAAAAAGAAATATCCAAAGAAACCTAATACGAAATAAAAGAAACAATAAGAAATATATAAACAACCTTATCTCCACTATTTACTAAAGAATTATTACTTATTGACATCAAGTAATGACCTGATGCTGTAAAAGTTGAATATCTTATTACATGAAATAGGGGAGAGACGGATGCGTGACCGATCAATATATAAAGTCGCATTTATATTATTATTATTATTATTATTATTATTATTATTATTATAGAATAGCACTGATACTGGAATACAATTATACAAATCAAAGCAAATAAAGAAAACATCATATTTCTTTTACAATATTATATTGTAGAAAAATATGATGATTTCTTTATTATGCTAAACACTTATTGGGGTAATTAACTTAAGTATGTATGAATTAATGAATAAATTTGAAATTTAGAGAATAATCATGCACACACGCACACACACTCATATATATATATATATATATATATATATATATATATATATATATATATATATATATATATAATGATAATAATAATAATTATTATTATAAACGTTATATTTATTGATGCGTTTGAGCCGACATCCTTTTTTTTTTTAATTTTTTAATTGACGTCTATTGTCTTGGACAAGCGAAAGTTTTCATAAAGAAAATGCACTATCCAGCAGGGATAGAACCTGTGTTCCTTTTATTTTGGAGAAAGCCACCTTTAAGCCAGGTGTTCTCGAGATCTCGCTGCCACGAAAGGGTGGAAAATCAATCTATGGCATCACATGTAATTATCTGATTTTGAAAAATATTTTTCACTGAAATATATATATATATATTGGATTAACATTAAACCTTTCTGTTAAGTGCATTGACAAAAATAGAGATATTTTAAAAAATTAATATTTGTTATTTTTTTTAAATTAATGCTTTTTTCGTTATTAGTCTACGCTCTTATTGATAGACCAACGTCCTTTGCTTTTAGTCAATTCAAGCATGGAAATATCATTTACTGAAAATTCTGAGACAATGTATTTTGCTATTATACATAGTTTTTCATGATAATTTCCTCATCTTTGTTGTTTTTATCACAACGTTTCGGATGTTGATCTTTTCGCAAACGATTGAGGTAATCATCAGAAGAATTACAGTAAATCGGCTGAAGTGATGCAAAAAGCAGCAAAGATGAAAAACTTGGTTTAAAAGGATCAGTGTTTAATACGAAAAATATTGCGGATGACATTTACTGATGTTTTAATTTTCCGAGATATCAACCATCGAAATTCCATCATTGCCATCTATACAAAAGATCTTCATAAATTTTAATTGTTGTGTTGGATTTTGTAGTAAAATATGATTTGTATTTTCGTTAGACGTGGGTGACTAGATCTATCAAAAATCGGAAATGCTATAGAAGCAATGTTGTTGCAATTATTTCTTAAATACGGGACATAAAATGAGTTGAAAACTCATCTTCCAATCAATTCTTTCCAACATGTCTCCGCTTTCTTCGTGTTATAAATAAATCTTCATTAATCCATGTCTAACTTTTCAGGTCACTGGAAGGAATCATTATTTCTTACCGCAAAGTGCATTTGAATCAGTAAATAATCAAAGGTCTTTGATCTGAAGTCGTTGTTTCTATTCAAAGGCCTTATTTTGTATAAGGTTAAACGATCTTTACTGACTTTGAGTCATGGTTGAAATATGGCATGTCTAGAAATGTATCTTTTTAAAGGAATTTCAAGCATCTCTGTCTAATATTAAAATCTAATTTTCTTCACAGTGTACTGAAAAATATCAGAAAATTAAACACAAACTTCTTTATTTTGCAATTGATGCTTCACTCGATAACTTTGATCGATTTTGAAAACGATCAAATCAATCACAAACTGAAAAAAATCAATCATTTCTTGATTCTCATGTTTTTCACTGACTTCGAGTTTTGATTTGAATCGTTACTTTGCTAAGAGAAATTCTTTTCTAGTAACAACCTTTAGGATACAAAGATAAAAAAATCTCTGCATTCCGAGCAGCGCAAATTTTATTCTTAGCCATAATTTTTCTTTCAAAATATCTGAAAAATTCTTTCTTTTATTCATATTTCTAAAGGTAGGGACCTCCACGTTTTTGGCATAAATTTTCGATCCCTAATGCTTCAAATGAAATTTTAAAAATGAAAAAATTTCTTGAAGATTTCATGTTAGCTTTAATTGAAAGTTTAATAATTAAATTTATTATTTCCATGAAGTAAAATATTCTGGAATATTTCAGATAGAAATTATATAGATTCGAATGTCAAATTTAATTTTGATTTCTTAAATTTTTCTTAAATTTTTCTTAAAAGCGGCAATTTTTTTAATTTTAAGAAATTTGTAAACAACACAAGTTTTTCTATTTTAAAATTCTTTCAAAAAATAAATATATATTTCTGACATGTTATTTTAGTAAAATTAGAAAATTTAAAGTAAAATGAATCTGATTTGAAATAAATATTACTTATTGTTATGGGAACTTACCCATAATAATAATGGACTATTCCGGACATTAAAAATACTGCGCCTCAAGAAGGAGCAGCGTTCCGAGAGGATTATTGTAAGAACATTGGAATAGTGATACTTGTCGAGACAACATAGTTCACTCTAACCAAATCTGATAGTCATTACTAATACTTCTACTTCTTTGTATATATTTCTGTTTGTAATATATCTGTGTTATTCCATACCTGTGTTCGAGTTATTCTTCATTGGTTCTACCTTGGACGATCACCGTGGTACAAGGAACTTGAACCATAACACTTATAACATGAAAAAATAATATACAACCAATTATTAACGATTGGTCCTGTTCATCTGATCCAACGTTTGATGGACTGCTGATAGACGAAGCGATGACAGCTACTATGGATGACCCAGTTGTCAAGAAATTTAAGTGAACGCATATTTTTGGTTTTTAAATACCTAGTAATTTTTACAAATGAACGTATTTTCCGCAATTATTTAATATTTTATTGACTTTTATTTACCTTTCGAAGATGCAAAATTTAAAAAAATGAAAACACTATGAAATTTTCTTCAATTAATTTTATAATTTAATAACAAATGAAATACCATGAAGTATGTCCCAAGTATTGAAATACCCATTGAAGTATGTCCCAAGTATTGAAGTATGTAAATACATAAAAGAAAAGTATTTAGTAATTGAAAAAAGTAAAACTTAGTTTAATCTTTAAACTTTTAAAGCTGGATAGAAATGTTGAAAACCTGTTGAAACGTAACTCAAACGACATAATAAAGGGACAAAACTTTTAGATCATAATAATGACAATTTCAATCTACATAATGAACGTATTAAGTAAAAAAATACAAAATAAAAAATTATTTTAAAAATAGAATAGCTCAACTAAGTTGATTAATCTTTTCAATTTTGGATTTGTAAATTTTGTTTCCACTTAATTACTATATCACATCCAGGGAATAGCCCAAGACAGAATTTTATACGATTTTAAACTATTATAAATTATTATAATTCAAATTTTTAAAATAATGAAAAAATTCTTGTAAAACTTTTTTATTCATCAGAAACACTGTATTTCTTCAGACAATAATGTCCTTAATGTTACTTATTTACCAAAGGAATTAAAAGCTTTTCTAATTAAGTAATGTCATAGTTTTATTGGATTCATTATTTTTCAATTCAGAGCAGATTTTCAGTAAGATAGCAAAAATTTGAAAAAAAAAATAGGTGATTTACAATCTCCAAAGACTCCTACTTTTAACAAATAAAAATTTCAGGAATTAGAAAGGTTTTGTGAGAAATTTCATGAAATTAAGTAAGTGTGGGGAGGGGGGGTAACATATTTTAAAAAATATATTTTTTACCAAAATTTTCTAAAAAAAAACACATTTCAAAAATAATTTCATTCATTTGTGAATAAGTCCTGAAAATTTCATTAAAATCGGACAATTACTTGATTTTTACAAAAATTTCCAAATCAATGCGTTTTCACCGAAAAAATTCGAAAAAAAAAAACAATGTTATTTTCATGTCACCGCGATGACGTAAACAAAATAAGACTTTAACCAAAATTTCGAACGTGTTGAAAAGGATTAAAAAATTTCAAAAAATAATTTCAAAATACTTTGGCCTTTCATCTTAATAATAACATAAACATTTTGAAGATAAAAATTTATTTTCGTTAAGTTTGTGGCCTTTTTCATTACGCTATCTGTTTTCCCGCGAAAAACCGGAGATACCTATCTAAAGGGTATCGAATTAAAAAGTACGAAATATGTGACTGGATTTATCCAGTGATAGGACATACAATCGAAGTAATGTTTGAAACTTTCGATTTTCATAGTACGAGATGAGAAGTCTTGGCGAGATTTCAAGCTTAGCGAGTAATTTGATTTGCACCAGATGAAAACAAAGATTCGTATAATTTTTTAAGTTTTGGAGAACATTTCTTTCATTTTAATTCCGTTTACTTTTTATTACAACTTCAACGCTTTCACGGTTTTTAGAAAGCAGCGTGAACCTCAAAAAAATAAAAATAAGCATGACTTAATGCGCCAGCTGCCTTTCTGATTAGGCTACGAAGGCAATCAGGGCTGCAATTATTAACATATATCCATATAGCTATTATTTTCCTCTAGCACCTGGCCCTCTTTATTCATGTCTGTTGCATTAGTAGTAATATTATTTTTAATGTTTTAAAATGTAGCATTGTTAGTTATTAATTTTTTATTTATTGAATAAGTGAGATTTCACAATAACTTATATTTTATATTATTTGAAATTGTCCTCAGCGAATCTTACTGACAGATAGATAGATAGATAGATAGATAGATAGATAGATAGATAGATAGATAGATAGATAGATAGATGTTTAAATTGTTTGGATTCCTCGTTTGTCATGGATTACTTCAATCAACGCTTTTATCTACTGGGCCATGTGTATGAAAGAGTTGGTTGAAGTAATCCAGTGACTTGACATAAAGTAGTTGTGAGTTCAATATCTGGCTGCAGCAAAGGCGGACAAAAACTTGGAGAGTTGAGTTACTTGAGTTTAACTGAAACTGAGATATCCAGAAAAGTTATCCAGTGGACGAAAGGGTTCGGTTCGAAATTCCAACGCATATCACCTGAAGTAGACCGAAGCGTACAACGACCGAAATGTCGTGAATATGACTATAAAGATGAGGACAACTGTAAATAGTGTAAATAGTTATAACATCTCATCTTAGATAGATAGATAGATAGATAGATAGATAGATAGATAGATAGATAGATTCATAATGAATAAACAGTTATATAGAAGAGAGAAAGAGATCGTTTTAACTACTTAACATTCCTTCAAAGTCTCACAAAGGTGCACAAATACATTCACAGAAATGTCTTGTAGTTGGCAAATAACTATGTTACAAAACAAGTCGTCTTCTTAAGTTATAGTTTAAGTAACAGCAAGATTATCGTGTCCACGGCAGATATATTTAGTTCGCGTTTGCCCGAGAAGCACCTTTAACCGGAGAGAAATAAAGAATGGAAAGATACATATCAATGTTAAAGGAGACAAAAAATAAAAAAGATTCTATCCGAAGGAGGAAAGTACGAAAGACGTAGTCGATGGCAAATGCGATATCAAGGAACAAAAAGAAAAGTGAACGATGCTTTATAGCTTTCGTTTTGATTAAATCCGTTCAAATTGATTCCTAATTAAATTGAACGTTCGGCTTGAGGAAAGGTGGATCAAGACAATAGATGTGAATCAAATCGAGCTGACCACGTTTTTTCTTTCTGTTTTTTCTCCGTGTCGCTTCTATTTTTTTCTCTTTCTTTGCTTTTAATCTTTTTTACTTTTAATATTTTCTTTCTGTTTTTAAATTTCATTCTTTTTCTCGTTTCGCTTTCTTTCCCATTTTCTTCTTTCATTGCTCCGTTTTTCTTACATTTTCTTCAAATTCATTCTCTTTCTTTTTCTTACTTTTATTGAGATTTTCTATTTTTCTATTCACGTTTTGTCTAGGCAAATTATTTAGCTACACTCTTCTATGCAGTCTAGCGTATTCTTGCTTAAAAGCTACCCATTTTCTTGATGGCTGTCATTTTCTTTTGGAGAAAGACCATTTCAGAAAGTTGATCTCATAAGTTTCAACTTGATTGGAATTAATCATGTTTGCTATAAACATGAAATGTTTTGTTAAATTAAACTGACTGACCTAAGCACCTAACGAGATTTGACAGTTTGCGTAGTATTACTGAATTTTGAATTCCGCTTCGAGGCTACATTTAAAATAAACTTGCCTAAGTTAGGATATTAATGGCAAAAGAATATTTCAAATTTTAGTAATACAGGTCTTACAAGTGGAGCCCAATTCCTTACTTGTAATGAATACCCCGCTCCTAATGTGCACTCATCGATGTTTCATCAATTTGTAGTGAGATGATTAATTAGAGTTGCGTTCAAAAACATCAACTATCTTGCAAGCCTTTGAAACAAATCTCACAGGACAAAGATATATATTGTCTTTTTATAAGAACATCACGAGGGAACAGTGTATGCGTTTGTTTCGCAAACCTTTGTAAATCAGTTCGTTCTTCATTGGGGAACTTTATAAAACTGTTGAGGCACAAAATGAATTTTTTCTTCAAGCGTATGCTCATTTTTTCGGGTGATCAAATAATGTTAAAAATATAGAAGATAATGTGGATTTTTCTGGATCTGGGTTTGAACACAAACTACAGGACATGGAGAGAAATTTGTGAATTCTGTGTGTATATATGTGTCTATGTGTATGTATGTGTATGAGTGTGTGTCTGTGTGTGTACATGTGTGTGTACATGTGTGTGCGTATATATATGTGCGTCGCTGTATATGTGCGTCGCTCTATGTGTTTGGGTGGGGTGTGTTGTGGTAATCATTTATCTCTGATTAGATTGATGTTACTCCGTCCGCAAAAGTACAAAGAGTAAATATCTGGCACGTTGTTTTTGTAGTCAAAGATAATCTGTGTAATTTAGTCGTATTAAAAAATGTTGACGATGTAATTAACTGTGATCTGAACCAATCTCAGTGTTTCTACGAATTGAATATCTCGAAATTAAAAATGACTTGACCAAGTGAAAAGAAAAATGTTCTGTTTGTCGATTTAAAAAACAAATCTCTTTCTTTTAGAAGAAAAATCTCCAAGAGTTTTTCAGTGGGGAAAATGATTATGAAGTTAACAACCGATCAGAGAACATTCACTTTCAATAGATGCACAATTCTAACTATGATTAAAACTTGTAAATATTATTTACTAAAAGAAATAATTCATTCTTACTACAATTAATTATCGCATTCTATACATAGCCACAACGATCATCTCCAAGCCAAAGCTTTCCATAGATTATTTTTATATGACTTCAATTTAAAATTTTTGTTAACCTTTGAAAAACATGCCATAAAAGTCTTTTGAAACATTTTCTTTTTTCTACTGTTTTCCCGAGAAATCACACAAATTATGAGCAATTTATTCTCAATAAAAATTTTGTTAACCAGTTTTATTCTTTTCTTTTTACATAATTTATAACAGTTTCTTAGGCGTACTGAGAAAATCCCGATGAAAGTCGGTTGTCTAAAGACGAAAGATGGATTATTAATTTTAACGCTTCCAAAACTAAATTTCTCTCCATTAATCATTTGAGAGACCCCTCTCTGTCTTCCATCTGCATGGCTGATGCTAACCTCCACCAAAGTGACTCGTTGCGCCTTCTCGGGCTAACATATTCCGCTGACATGAAGTGGAAAGACTATATTGAATCCATTACTAGGTCAGCTGTTCATTGTGTCGTGCGTGACAATTTTTCTCACCAGAATCTATCTTACATATCTATAAGTCTACCATTCGTTCACACTTAGAATATTGTTGCCATATATGGTCCCGTGCCCCTGCTATTTACCTTGACCTTAATCAACAGTATTATCGGTTCTTATCTGCCGACTCGATTTCAGTCACTTTCCCACCGCAGGAAGGTTGCTTCTCTGTGCCTTTTCTATAGATACTTTCATAGTAATTATTCGGATAAGCTCTTCGTTATGGTATCCTTGTAGGGAGAGTTCCTTTTTGCAGACCGTATACGAAGGGCTTTTGTCACCAGACGTGTTTCTACCACTGTTTGAATTATTTTTGAATTTCAATACTTAGTTTACGTTAAGTTCTTTTTAATTTATATTTAATTACGTTTCTCTTTTCACTGAATTTTTTCCAAAAGTTTGAGTTTTTCTCTTTTTCATTTTTTTCACTCTCCCCTCATCTTTACTTTAATACTTGTTGGAGTTATTTTTATTATTAGTTTTGATTATATCTTATTTTATAGTTAATTTTTTCATATATTTTTCTGTTTTAATTTTCTGTAACCGCCCGCAAGACTATATTTTTTCCTCGTTTATTTATTCTACGTGTTATTTTCTTTGTTTATTTATTATTTCTATGCGTTACTTCGTTCTTTGTTGTCCTTTCTTTTTCTTTTTAAATATCTGTCAAGTCTTCTGTGTTTCTTGTTAAAACTTCTGTGTGCTTACTTTCCCTAATTTAACGTATTTAACTTGTTTATTTTGTCTAATCTGTCTGTTTTTCTTAAATTTATTTTTTGTGTTTTCTACTGTTTTGGGACTGACTTGTTTTTAACGGGAGCCATATTGCTAGCTGTCTTATTTTATCTTTACCGTACATTTAATCCCATTTTAAGTCTATTGATTTTTTGCCTAAGTTTTTCTTTTAAGTAACCCTGTTTTCACGTCTGTTTTTCGGTTTTCATTTTCTCCTGTTAAATCTGTTTTGTTATTTATTCGTATTTATCTTTTTGTTTATTTGTATTTTAAATTTCTTTTTCTGTTTTATGTGAGAAAAAACAACAAAAAAGCTTGTTTTAAAAGAAAAAATGGGTGCCAAGAAAACGGCAAGAAAAAATCTTTTTGGGACTAAGAAAAAGAAAGATCCTCCCGATAAGCAACCTGAAAATAAAACAATAAGAAATTAATGATGGATGCCGAAGAGAGCCAAATTTTGGGTGAAAATCAGGATTCTATCAAAAGTAAAGTATGGTGTCTGCTAATGACCAAAATTTGGTAAAAACCATGATTCTAGACAAAGTATGGTGACCAAACAATTGGCCCAAATCTATCAAACCAGAACCAAAAATCTGATGACAACGTAAACAAAGACGAAAGTGTAGCGATCGGAGAGACGCTCTCTTCCTTGACGTTTCCATCTAAATGTAAAATCAACATGACGGAGTTCCTGGAGAAAGCCAATAGTTACGTATATCTGGTCACAGCAGATGGGCCCTAGGCAAATCCCGAGAAACTACATATAGTTGAGAGAAGATTTGTGTCAGTCTTTTTGGTCGACAAGCGTTCGAGCAAAATTTGTAGCTTCACAAAAGACACTGTTATCAAAACTTTGACGTCCCTTTGGATCGAACCCCAACGGGTCATTAAAAGGAAATGCTTTTTTATGTAGGACGTACTGTTACCTTCACCTACTGCCCGTGAAGTTGCAACAACTAGAGATCTAATAACAAAAGACCTCATTCTGTGGACAATATGAAGACAGGTGGAGGACCCCCCCGTATCACTATATGAGGTTCCTCTTCAGATCGTCGGGGAGCACTTGGCTGCCTATCTCTGCCAGTTTGGACAAATACTAAGTGTTTCTTCTGACGATCTGACTAGAGGGTGGAGTTTTGAGATTATGATCGATCGGATTATGATCGATCTATCCCCAACTGTCTGGATGTAAAAGGCCAGAAAATGCCGATAATCGTAACCGGCCTCAGACCAACTTGCTGGAAGTGTAATCGGACTGGCCACCTGTCCTCTTCCTGCCCCCACGACCCAAATCTCCCTTTGGCCGAGACTGTTATTTCCGTCTCGCCTGTAATGGGCATGCCAACGATAGGGATCGGTTTAGTTAAACCCACGGCTGGGTCTGCCTCTCAGCAACCATTCGCCAAAAAGCCTTTGCCCACCGTTTGTGCGGTTGCGGAGAAGGGAGAGGGTGAATGGCAGGTCGTTCGCAAGGCGAAAGGGAAGCTCCAGGCAGCGGAACCTCATTCCACAAAACTAAAACAGGCAAAGACACAAACAACCCCACTCCCTCTACCAGCACTAATGGTAACTCTCCGACCAACTATTCCCATAGACTTAACAACTGCAATATGAACCATTATTTGAAAAAAGAAAAAACTATTTTAAAAAAATAAAAGAATCCCTTACACAGAAACGTCTCCAAGTTGGAAAATTAATTGGCTTGTCTTCGGCTCCATCGTCTCCATCTTATAAACATCAGCATATGGCTCCACCTCCTATTACAAAATTACTGCCTCCCAACCCTTCCAAAATGACTACACTCAAGAAGGCTCCCAGTCCCAAATCCTTAGCCAAGAAAAAGCCTGCCCCTGCCCATACCCCTAACCAATCTCCTGTCCAAACTCTCTTTATCTCCCCACAAAAATCAGAAAAGACAGAGAAGTCCGTCAACGGACGCGATAGAATCTGCAAAAATAAATCTCCAATCCAAATTTTAATACCGGAGAAGACGTTTTCAGAACAAAAAAGTGCAAGAGGAAAAATTAGCTACACAATCAAAAATTTTCAGAGACTTGAAACGTCTATTAAAACTTTTAAAAATCAATAATTTAGATGTTGAAAATCCTAATAACTTTCCCAATGCAAAGAAGATTTTAACTGTCGTGAAGACTGGTGTTCCTGGCCAACAGATATGGTCAATGATACAAGAGGCGAATCATGACTTTGGCACGTTTCCTCCTTTAGCATGTTTTGACATAGATAATGTTAGAAAACTAAATCACTTTTGTTCAAGGAGGCTCCAGATTTTCGGTCAACCCTCCCTTTACAGAACTTTAAAACTTAAGTTCCCTTTGATAGCACCATCAGGAGTGAGATGGACATAGGATCATTGGGAGAGGCCGTCGGTGTCATTACCCCGACCATGTTTAATGTAGGAGAGCAGCCCTAATCGGTTTCATTATGGCTTTCTGGTTAACAAGTGTGAATGCCCGGGGCCTGAGTTCGGAGTCGTAGGGCAAGGCTCTCTCGTGGCCTTAAGTGTCTCGGGGTGAATATATTCTGTTTGCAAGAGACCCGTTTTTCTTCTCACGATTATGAAAGCATTCTGTCTAGGGGGTTTTCTCTCTATTCAGCATGTTTTGATGGACGCTCGAGAGGTTTCTACTGGCTGGTGAGTAAGTCTTTGAAGGCTGCGTGTGCTCTTGTCTTCGCAGATCCAGCGGGCAGACTTTGCGTGCTCGATGTTACTATAAAGGATAAGGCTTTTAGGGTTTATTGGGGTTTATGCGCCCAATGTCCATTCTGAGCGGCCTGCTTTGTTTCGGCAGATCGAGCCGATTTTTAATGACATCTCATAGGCTCGTGCGGGTTCGTATAAACTTAGATAAGCCTAATGTTAAGATAGCTGGCTTCTGGAAATTGAATTCATCATTATTTGGTGAGCAAGATCTCCGGGACCAGCTGCTACTAATGATACAGAGGGGACTGGTAGCGGCTGTGGTTGGGGAATGCCTGGTGGGATAATTTAAAATATAGTCGTTAGTTCAATCTAGATAGATTAGCGGTGCAAACGGCTTGTTAGAAAAAGTAGATCAGGTGATCAAATCCCGTGATAGTGGAGACGTAGCTTTAGCTAGGGCAGAGTTGGCTTCCTTGCTTATCAAGAAGTATCAAGCTCTAGTAGTTAGGGCAAGATTAAAAAGAATGTCCTCTGAGGCGACGAGTATGACTGCTGATTTTCGTGAGAGGAAGCTCGGAATGCATCGCAGCGATATATCGCGTGCGTCACATTGCCGTATAAGCAGACCGTGACTACAAACGAGGGTATATGTGAGGCTTTTCGTGAGTAATTTCAGGAAACTGAAGCGACTAGGTGCAAGGATCCCATCAGAGAGTCGGAAATATGGAAAGCGCTGAAGCAGGTTGACCTGGACAAATCTCCGGGATTAGATGATGAAAGAAATGTACTTGAGGCACTTGCTCGTTTTTGTTCATTTGCTGGCACTGATTTACAACAACTGGATGAAGCAAGGGTCTATACTCTAGCGCTTCACCAGGGGTGTGATCTTAGCGAACCGTTTGCAGATCGTCCTATCTAGTCTGATTGGCTCCGAACATACTTGTGCTGTAAAGGGCAGGAGTATTCAGGACAACTTTCATTTGGTACGCTTGATCATCGGGCAAGTCGACAGTAAAGCCGCGTTAATCAATTTACATCAGTCCAAGGCCTTCGATAGGGTTGACCATCGATTTCTGGAGTTTGTCCTTTCGGCGGCCGGTCTCGGGCCGTACTTTCGCACCTGGATCCGACTTCTGTGTGCGACTCCCAGTGCGCTGGTGGAAGTGAATAGGATACGACCGGATCCTTTCGAATTGTCTCACTCCATTTGTCAAGGTTGTCCGCTTTCGCCTTTGTTCTATGTTCTTGCGTTGGAACCTTTCATTCGCAAGTTAAAGACAAATCCGGTCCTACGCGGAATTTCCCTACCTGGTGCTACCACCTCGGCCAGATATCATGACTATGCTGACTACGTTTCAGTTCTTATGTCGAGCAGACCCGAGATTGACGAAGTCAGCAAAGAAATCAGTCGGTACGAGACGGTGATAGGGGCCAAGATCAACCGTGATAAGTTTGTTGGCTTGCGGGTGGATGCATGGAAGGGAGTTTCTCTTCCCGGACATTTCCTCTGGGCGGACGGGCCAATCAAGATACTCGGCGTCTAGTTTCGTCCCGATATCCAATTGGAAATTAATTGGTCGAAGGTACGAGATTGCAGTTCGTCTGTGGTCTCGGAGAAATCTTTCTTTAAAGGGGAGGGCGGAAATATGTTTCACATATCTACCTGATTCTCCTTCCCCGACTCTCTGTACTTCCACTTCCGTAAACCGCACTAATGTTATTAGTAAGCATAGTTCCTAGACCGAATGTGTCGTGATTCGGATAAGAAGGGTGCCTTCTGGAAGAATGGCACCCGGAAGAACTTCTCATCCCTGAGAAGTGTGCACTCGTATGATGAGGAGGCCCACCGTTTATCTCGAGCCGAATGCTCCTTCTACCGCGAATGTTGTATTGCTCTGAAACGCCTCTTACGGGCGTCGGATAGCCTCTCCAACGTTCAGGCGTTTTCTCGAAGGGCATTGTATCCTGTGTTAGTTAGGGGGTCCGTTTGTGATGAGCTGATTGACGAGCTCGGTCTAAGTGAGTCTATGTAAGGGTCCTTTTTGTTTCCATTTTCTTAAAATCTACTCGTTTCTCACATGTTCCGTTTATAATATTCTCAGCATCCTTCTGTAGAACCTCATCCCCATTGTCTTGGTTTACCTCTTCTTCCGTGACGGAATAGTTCAGCATTCACTGCTGAACAATTTATTCATTGGAGGATTGATATTGCCTAGCAGTCTGGCACACTTTTCTTTGATTTATAACGAAAGTTTCTTGTTTTGTTTGGCCATGTGGAAAACATGCGAAATCTACTACAAGTTCATTCCAGAGTACTAAACGAATAATTCGAACAAGTACGGCTCCTAATTAAAACAAATGAAGTTTTTAAAAAATCGATGAAAACGCACACGTTTAGAATTACTAAATAAAAGGTCCGCATGACCCTTTAGCAATCAGGCAAAAATGATTCCACATTATGTCGGAAGTTTTCACTCATCCGCTGTATTTAACTGATATTTCACAATCACATTACCATTGTTTTTTACATCCGCAATTTTGTTTTAATGAAAAAAGAATAATTCCTTTAAATAATGTAAAAATCAACGAGAAATATAAAATATTTGTGATAATGGAATCATGAAGTTACCAGAGAAATAGCAGAAAATTGTGGAACAAAGTGCTAAAGTTAAGTTGTCAATAAAGTTAATAATATCGAAAATAAACGAAATTGTTTTTTGTTTGTATCGTTGTTTGTTTATGTTTACTTAACAAACTGGACGAACTTTTTAAATGAGCAATGTGCCGCACTAGCTCGTAAATAAAGAAAACAAAATATAAAACGAATAGAATAAATGTGAAAGAATGGTAATTGATTTTTGCTTGTTCTTATTTTTCTATTAACATTTTAATTGGTGACGAATTAATTTTCAGCGAGACTTTAGAAAGGTAACTCGATCGATCGCAAGTGAGACATTCTCGCTAATCGAACATTTTCTCTCCAACGTTGAGTCTATGATAAACGTTTTACAATAAACAAACACGTTTGCACATACGTCAGCAAATCACAAAGTCGCACTGCTATCACGTTTGTTTTAAAACTGAATTGTCGATCATGTACTGAAAAATATTTTTTGACACTTAAAATTTTATTTGCATTCATCTGCATTATATTTAATTCATGTTGATTTAATCAGTTTATATTTTCCAAAATAAACATCCTATCTTTAATTTTATTTTCGGTAAATAGCAGTTGAAAAATTCTCCTCCCAGAAATTATGCCCCTAGGAAAAAGTTTCTTATCAGTTGTTTGTAATCGAATCTGAAACGATAAATCAGTATTAGTCGTAGTAAAAGAAATCCCGATTTACACTAATATTAATACTAATAGCATACACCCAAAATTCACATCATCATTGTTATTAACAGTTCTATAACTGGGTGTGGCCGTAGGGTCATTGTGCAACTGAATACCTAGCCAGTTTTCTCCACATATCTGGGTTGAAAACAGGAGCGGTATTATTCATGCGTAATATGTCAATTAGACCCGACGAAGCCTATCCCTCTCTCGATCAAATCACAGTTGGTCTCCTTCAACTTGAAGCCTTGCTCACAGATAGATGGCTGTTGATTCGATCGGGGGAACCTTCCGATTTCATCGTTGACTTCATTCTAGGCAAGTCTGGCTGCATACATAACTATGGAGCCCACAAGAAGGTTCATCAACTCTTTGACAGGTATTGTCTAGACCTCCCTCCTCACCAGAAACGCCTGGTAGGAGAAACCTATTTAGTCGCTGATGACTCGACTATGTGACTGATAGTAATTATATGGTACAAGTAGTACTTGTATCTGACATAACAAAGATTACAAGTGAGTGAATATATTGGCTGATAAAACTCCGGATTCTGGTTGGAACATGCAAAAAAATACAAAACGAAGACTCAGCTGGAATAGGTAACCAAATTTTGCGGAGATTCTTGCAATATATATGCAGAAAATCTATCTGATCTTGCTCCGTGGTCTTCGGACTAGAATCCTGAACCCACTTAATCCGAGGAAGCACTTTTCTCAGGAAGCATTTTACCATTGTACTAAGAGTAGAAGGGTCAGGATTAATCTCTAATGTCTGTGGCATGCCAAAAGGCAAATGCCGATAGGACTAGATTTTTTTATCATCTCTCGTTATAATGCCACAATAATCGTCACGTGTAGTGAGCCTTACATTAAACCTAACTTTGTGTCAGATTTGCATTCGTGAAAATGTGGTGAATGAATAGTCATTTTTTTTTTTTTACTCTGTGTGTACCCATCTCAACATAGTATTCCAAGACGCTGAGATCATATTATGATCTGCCTGCTTGAAGATTTTTGAGGATTCTCATGTCAAAAGAAATAAACGTCAGTTTGGATTTTCTTCGCAGGCGCAGGCTTTCCTGCCTAGTGACGGGCGGAAGCGGTTGGCCTCCGTGCGGATTCATAATTCCCGATGACAGTCTGGTCTCCTCTGACGAACAGTCACCCATTTCCGTGTCTGACGTCAATCCTCATTTTTTTCTTTTATTTTGAGGCTTGCGCATGTATTGAAGTAGAAAGAGACTTGTACAATATCACCCGCATTCTGACTTGTCGAACAATGTTCTGTGTCCGTGGTAATGGTCAATTGGAATGGTAATTGCATAGAAGAAATAAAGATAGAAAAAAGAAACAAAAACAGAAAGGGGAAAGAGAGAGAGAGAGAGAGAGAGAGAGAGAGAGAGAGAGAGAGAGTGTGTGTGTGTGTGTGTGTGTGTGTGTGTGTGTGTGTGTGTGTGTGTGTGTGTGTGTGTGTGTGTGTGTGTGTGAGTTAGTGTGTGTTCTTATTTGGTCTTACTGCAAAAATTCATAAAAAGCGAGATGTCGACGATTGCATTGATTTTTCTAGCTCCATGTACTTTAATCTATCACAAACACACATAGAGAAACATGCATACATATATGCACACGGACGTATAGAAACAGACAGACAGTATTTCATTGTCCTTGTCACTATCACAACGAGTGACGGTCGAGGAGAAGCAATAATTTTCAGGATTTCGTGATCGTCTACTTTTAGTCACAAACGAAACGACCAGGAATGTAATTGAGATTCAGCAAAGAATAAGCTTTCTTTCTATCTTGCAAGTCAAATGTATGCAGAATCATTCATTAGGTTCTTGTCAACAAGAAAAACGTTGTTTGAAATCGAGGCCTTCTTCCTACGTGCAACATTATAAAGAGTAAAAAAAATCGTAAATTTTGGCGATCTGGTGACAAAACAAATTGAAACAGATAAAAAACAACAGAGAAAATAAGAAAAAAGTTTCAGCTTATAAGAACTACGGATATAAAATGAGTTCAGCAAATATACGAAAGTAAAAAGGGGCTTAAGACAAGGATGTGTCTTTTCATCGGACGCATTCAACTTCTACGGTAAAGCGATTCTGAGAGAAATCCTACCCGGATTCATTATTGGCGGTCACAATCTTAACAACATAAGATATGCAGATGACAGTGTTGATAGCAGTCACAGAAAAGAAACAAGTACCACAGAAAGTAGTGAAGGAAAGCCAGACGAAATGACTAAACATCAACTGCAAGAAGACAGAATTCATGGAGGCTAGCAAAAGAAACAATCCAGCATGCAAATTACAAATTGGAGATTCCAATATCAAACAAGTTCAACAATTTTAAATATCTTGGGAGTGGTTTGAAAGAGGACGGAAAGTTCGAAACTGAAATCCGAAGGCTCATTAGGACATCGAAATAGGCCTTCCAAAAGCTAAGCAAAGTATTAAAAAACAGAAAAAAAATAATTAGAAACAAATAAAGAGTACTAAACTGTTACGTAATATCAGCCCTCCCATATGGCAGTGAATACTGGTCAAACTCCTCTCAGATGAAGAAGATACTTGAAGTAACAGAAATGGGGGTTCTACAGAATGATGCAGAGGATACTATGGACCGAACATGTGAGCAATAACAGTATTTTAGAGAAAATGAACACAAAAAGGAGACTTTAAAGAAAATAGAAACAAAAAGGAAACTTATACTTATCATCAAGAAGAAACAGTTGAAATTTCTAGGGCACATAATGAGTAAAAGAGGGCTTGGGAAATTTGATACTCACAGGACAGATTGAAGGAAAGAGGAACTGAGGAGAACAACGCATAACCTACCTAACGAGAATTGATGGTGGAACAATATTTAGAAGAGATAACAAAAAGACGACATTTATTAAGAGCTACAAAGGACAGGAAATTATGGCGAACCATGATCACCAACGTCCTGAAGGGACACGGCACATAGAAGAAGAAAGTTTACTATTATTTGGATTGTCCCTATAAGCACATACCAGCGAACAATGACATTTAACGTAAGCAAAATACAGTTGTAATTTCTATGTGATATAATGAGAAAAGAGGGCTTGGAAAATCTGATACACGCAGGACAGATTGAAATCAAGAAGATCAGAGGAAAACAACGCATAACCTACCTAACGAGATTGAGTAAATGGATGGCAGGACTAGGTTTAGGAGAGATAACAAAATTTATTGAGAGCTACAAAAACAAGAAATTATGGAGAACCGTGATGGTCAACGTCCTGAAGGGGACACGGCATTTAGTTGTAGAAGTGACACAAGATATATATATATATATATATATATATATATATATATATATATATATATATATATATTCGAAATAAAGAATTCTTTATATATATATATATATATATATATTCGAAATAAAGAATTCTTCGGGTCATCGACATTATAAAGAATAATTTAAGAGCTGAAAATTTAATGTTAAGACAGACTGCCAATATTAAATATTTCCTCGCCGAAATCCGTAAATGGTGTTGTCATCGTTTTCCTTGGCTTGGTTAAGAAAAAGCCGAAGGATTAGAGAGGCGAGATCATGTGTGGCTAGAGGTTTATTCTTTATTCCCTAAATATGCTGCTTATTTAACGTTTGTAGAGTACTTGTAACTTTTAATTTCGCCAGTGTGACGCCAGGTGGCAGTGTCTTTATTGTGATAATGGCGGGCTGTTTTAATGATTAAAGCAAAGAAATCGTCAAAAGTCCAAAAACAAAGAAGTGCGTGTATCGGAGGATATCGGTACATATTCAATATTATAAGTGGAAATCTTTTAATGATAGTAAGGCAGTGATTCTCAACCGCTGTGCCGCGGAATACAAGTGTTAAATCTATGGTTTTATTTCATAACGTTTAAATGTATACCGTTTAAGTGTGCCTTGATATTTTCATTTTCTCCTAGGAGTGCCATTGCTTAAAAAGGTTAAGAAACACTGTAATAAGGACTTAACACTATTTACATTGAATTTTTTGCATTTAAAAACAGATTTTTATTATCAAGGGTCTGCAAGAAAACAGGCTGACTTGAACATTATATGCAATGTGTATAAAGAAGATTTGTAACTGCAGATTTAGGTTATTTATGGATTTAAAAGGCTGTCAGTAAAAACAAAAAAGATGCGCAATTGTTGATACATTGGATAATAATTGCACAAACGTGTCAAACGACTATGGCTTCCAATGATTAAAATATTTCAGAATTCCAACTAGAGCGAAATATCACTCGATCTCTCAAGATATTTAAATATTAGATAAATAGAAAGAAAAGAAAGGATTTAGATAAATATATATATATATATATATATATATATATATATATATATATATATATATATATATATAGATAGATAGATAGATAGATAGATAGATAGATAGGAAAGAGAGAAAAAACCGACGAAGACTGAAGCTTACCTCAGCTACATGGCCGCTTGGGAGAAAGCGTTTCTATTTAATCTAACAAAAGGATATGCATGTGTGCCAACGCTCGACAATACAGAGAAACGCAAGGATTTCTTTTTGTGAATTTCTATTTACAGTTATTTATGATTTGCTGTTTTCTTTTGTTGTTGTTTTTTATCAATTAGTTGTCACTTAATTTATTGATTTATTGGCAAGCAGTTGGAAACGTTGACTACATGATGAAAAAATGTGCAATCAATTGGGGAAAGTGGGGAAAAGAAAAAAGAAGTCGAAAATGAACTGTTGGAATAGAAAATAAAATAAAGATCCAAGCATCCGAACAAGGAAGTCGAAATAAGTGAAAGGAAAGCGATAAGAAGAAGGAAATGTTGATGAAAGCATGCTAGCTGGTAGCGGGTAGGGGCATTCAGGAGAAACGAAGAACGCCCCAGTAATAATGACTTGGTAATTGCCTGAAGATGAAAGAGAAGAAAGAACAGCTACTGATCATGACTTGGTACCCAACAGAAAAAGAAACAAGAAAGATAGAATGTCTTTTATGTAAGCACGAAGTCTTTATCGATGCCTTCATTTCAGAATCTCTAATTGCTGTCTCCAAGGCAGCCAAGAATGTGAGAGGGTTGGAGAACTAAGATAACGGAGGGGGACACAGAATGATGAAAAAACCAATAAGACTATAAACGAACAGAAAGAAAAGGAGAGCGAGGAAAAAAAACAAAGCAACATCGAAAAGAAAAAATTGCGAGTAACAAAGAGGGACAGAAAAGAAAGAGGGGAGGTTAGAAAGAGGGACAGAAAAGAAATAGAGAAGGTGAAAAAGAAAAGCACAAAAGAAAGAGGGAGGATGTGAAAGAAGGACACTAGGGGGGAGAGAAAGAAAGCGAAATAGATGCAGGTTCAAAAGAACGAGGGAAGTTGAGAAAAAATAAATCAGGTTGATATGCACAAGGCACACACATACACATGCCTATGAACACGCTCACGTACACACTTACGCACACGTATAGAAAGAAAGAAAATAAGAAAGAAAGAAAGAAAGAAAGAAGTTTGGAATCAACTTCATAACCGATCTGACCTGGATTCGCCCCCTGAGTAATGATAACTCTCCCAATCGGCTCTCTACTGTCAGAGGAAACACATAATTTATATTGTTTTATTTTATTGCACACCAACAATGCCAGCTGCTGCTGCTGCTGCTGCTGATGCTTATTATTATTATTATTATTATTATTATTATTATTATTATTATTATTATTATTATTATTGTTGTTGTTGTTGTTGTTGTTGTTTATTTCTTTTGATTTACTGTTTGATACAATCATTTATCAAGTTTTTCATGTTAGACCTTAGATAAATGAAGATTTTTCTTAGGAAGTTATTGAGCATATTGGATTGAAAGAGTTTTTCTGCGCATGTGAGTAGTACTCATTAACACAATCTTTTGTATTTCATATAAAGATGGATTTCCTGGGCTTCTAAATCATTTCTGGACTGGACTGAAAGAAAGCGCGTGTTTCTTCAATTTCACATTCTTGTCATTTCTATTTCCTGGGTCTTTATATTTGGTGAGTTTATAAAATTCTTTTTCCTCACATATATAGAGACAACCGTCTACATAAATATATTCTTACGTACACTCATTAAAGCATTCACACATCCTACACACACAAATAAACTCATGCATCATATACGTATTTTCTGTTTTACTTGTTTTTCATGAGTACACGCACACGCACACTAGGTCTGTCGCCAGAGTGTTTTGAGTGCAGGGTAAGAATTGGCACACTATGCATCATTTTCACTGGAAGCGGGGGCAAATGATTTGGGGTACAGTCCTCCAGCCTCCCTCTTGTCGACTGGCCTGGCATTCATATATGGTTACACATAAAAAAAGTACTCATATACATGATAACTCATTCACATCAGCTTTAATACGTATGTATACATACACTTACATTCACGTGTGGACTGGGCTTTTCGTTTGTCCTGGGTATGACAATAAACTACATCCGGTAGCAATGACTCTGATCGGGAGAAGTTTTGAAGAATGTGGAGTTAATTCCTTTTGCTTCCAGGTCAACCCTGACCTGGGGTGGTAGCACTTGTTAGGGTCCCAACTATGAGCAAATAGTTAACCCCGAAGTTAATATGAAAGTATAAAAGTCAGTATGAAAGTATAAAAGTCAGTATGAAAGTATAAAAATACATTTTTATAGTAAAATTAACAGCAATACATTTTTGCAAAAGAAATTACTAATGCTCTCAGGAAAATTAAATTTCGACATTAAATGGAGTTGATATGCCGCTAAACAAACAAAACATAAATATATGTGATTTTCACCTTGTGTAAGTTTCAACTTTGTCAATACATTTCCCAACTTACTTTCGTACATGTTTCTGACGGTTAGTTTTTATGTTCTTACTGGTAATGGTAGTAATAGCCGTTTCCCTATAAGGAAACATTTGGCATTTATTGACCGAACAGCTAGTAATGTTTTCGGTTGAAATTTATAAAGTCTTTCTCTTAAAACACTTTTCTTTATGAAAACAGGTTTCTTCGGTCCAGTAGCAATTTTCGCTCTTTCCAGTTTTGATGGAGATTTCCTTCCGAACCTTCTATTTGATGTGGTGTAGAAGGTTAATTTCTTGATTATGTTATTATTTTCTCTTCGAGGTAAATGTATTCTCCATTTTAGTTATTGCTGCTGTTGTTAGTCCTCAAGTAATGTGGCTTCTGTTATTTGGTACAGTTTTTTGTTTGTAATTCTGTAGCGTCGTCCACAATTTTTAAAGCAGGATGATTTTTGCCAAGACTCTCAAAGGCTTTTTTTACCATTGATCTTAGGAAGCGATTGTATACATCTGACAGTTTAGATATTTCTGAACGAGTTTGGCGCCATGCATGACATCCATATGATGAGGCTATTTAACAACATGATTTGAGTTTTCAGGTTCATGTTTTGGTTTCGTAGCAATTTGCGGTGTTGTGGGAAACTACTTCTGGCGCAGGCTACTCTATGTTCAATTTCTTTTCCTCCTGATAGAGTTTCGTAATTAACTTCTCTTTTTGTTATCGTAAATAATCAGAATTTCCACGTTTCTCTTTTTAGCTGTTAGTAAAATTTACTTTATTTGGGAAAGATATTAAAATAATCAGGAACATTTATTGGGGACAGGCCTGCATGCGGATAGAAAATAAACTGAGAAAATACACATGAACAAAAAGGGACGTGAGATATAAGTACTTCTTTTCGACGGATTTATTTAATCTTTACAGCGAGGCGATCGTAAGAGACTTAATGTCTTACTGGAATTTGTCATTGGTGGTCACAATCCTAACAACGTAAGATACGCAAATGATACCGTGTTGATGGCAAACACAAGAAGGAAACTGCAGAAACAGCCAAAGTAGTAAAGGAAAACGGGGCAAAGGAATAACCATCAATTGTGACAAGACAGAAATAGTCCAAGACGCGAGCTATGAATTGCAGGTGTCAAAATAAATCAAGCAGAGAAGATTAAATGTCAAAGAAGAAGACGAAAAATGAGACAATGAAATTCGAAGGTGCATGCCAATAGCGACAGATGCCTTAAGAAACAGGAAAATCTCCTTAGCTGTTCAGCACTCTTTTCTTTTTTCTAAGGAGATGTAATTTCAATCCTATATGATAGTGAACGCTGGACAATTTCCTCAAGCATAAAGAGGAAATTTGAGGCAATAGAGATATGTGTTCCAGTGAAGGATGCTGGAAATGCCATGGATGGAACATGCGAGCATCGAGGAAGATTTTAGCAAAATGGAAACAAAAAAGGCAATTATACTAGAATTGAAAAGAGAGAGTTGAAAGTGGTAGAAATAGACAAACTTTGTTAAGAACTTCGAAAGATAGGAAATTGTGGAGAGCCACGATTGGCCATGTTCTGAAGGGACACGGTGCATAAAAGAAGATTCTAAATGAGAAAATATGACATTTGTTTTGTATATTTTATGATGCACTGCTTATTCTAGGATCTATTAAGCAGATATACACATATGTGTATGTGCATTTATATGTGTATGTGGGCGTGTGTATAAGTTGTGTACTTGCACTAATTGTTATCAGTTTCGTTGATAGCGAAGAAGCATTTGGGAATTTGGGAGTGTCTGAAGAGATATATCGCGAGAAACTTCCCTATTTTGAGTTTTCCTACTTTGGCAATGAATTGGGCAGTAATCCAACATCATTCGTAAATCTCAATGAAGGCAGTAAAAGCAAAGATTGTCTGACAAGATATTTTCTCTAATATAATGTTATTCACAAAACTATTCCGGGAATAAATTGCCTTTGTAATGAATTACTCGGTTTTTACGGCGGATGAGAAATTCTAAAGATGAGCGATGAGCCGAAAATTGGATGAAGTTGAGTTTCGAGCTTTACAGAAGGCGTGAAACTGAGACCAATTACCGCGATCAAAATTTAAATCAGGTTTAATGTATCGGCTTCAGAGAGGAGATATCAACTGCACCCCTTGGTGCCAATCACTTCCATTAAGTGGGTATATGTACGTCAGTTGGTAGACCAAAGATGTGCATACATACACACCTTTGGTTAGCAGTGTTACCTTTTTATTCTATTTCACATCGTAGAAAAAATGTTGCATTTCTCTTCCATGCGGGAATAACAAGTAATAACTTCTTTCAGCTTGAACATAGTGAAATTATTATATCTCTTTGTGTCTTTGCTTCTATATGTAATGTCTAATTGTGCTGTTGCTTTGGTTTTGTATGTTAGAAAAATCACACACACTGATATATATATATATATATATATATATATATATATATATATATATATATATATATATATATAATATTATAATTATTTCCTATTATAAAAATATGGTTCTATCACTACACAGGAATTACCATGTTTCAAAACAAACTAAATTTTTAAATTTAATTATAAAATTAAATTTAAAATCGATAGTTACGTTCCATTGCCAAGTGATTTTTGGAATAACTTATTAAGAAATGTACTTTATTTAAAAAGCACAGACAATCTTAATATTTTAAAATTGTTAAAGTTACGGAAAATTCAATCATTTTGATAAGAGGTGGTTGGGTTTTAATTTCCTTAGATAACTTATGTATCAAATATAAGTTAATTTCAAAATCAGGTTAAGGTGGGGTAGGGGTGCCTGCTCACAAACAATGACATCCGTTTTTCGCGTGCCGTCTGGGTTTTTCAATGAGAAAATGTTTTTGGCATTTTTATTTGGCCGCTTAATTTATAATTTTATACACAAATATTTCTTAAAAGGGTCGTCTGAATATGAGTAAGTTGTATTTTTAATATTTAAAATCTTTTTCTACAAATTTAAAGTACTTTTCTACTTCTAATAACTAATAGACTATCCGTTATTTTTTACAAATAAATATATTAGTATTACATTCGTATTTTTAAAAATTATTAATCAAAGATCAAGTATAATATGTGTGTTTTATCTTTCATCTCCTTTTCAAAATTATGCATTATTTAGGGAAAATATTTGATGCAAAAAATATCTTTTCATTTCTTTGATTAGGTAAATTTTTATTCAGAAACTTATTAATGTATAATTTTTCATGTATGCACAAAGGACATGGGTCATTTAATGACCTACATGCTCTAGCTCTTCTTATTAATTTCTATTTTACAGCTGATCTTTTATTGGTTTCTTTTACGTGCCATAAATATTTAAATAGGGATGTTTGATTTCTGCATTTATTATTTTTAAAGGACATTTGGTGTTGGTTCCAACGTCTTTTGAATCCATGATTTGTTCATCCAATGTAGATTTTAACTATGTCTGGATCTTCAATAGATGAAATATTGAATTGATAAACCAATGGTTCCATACAACATTGAGAGAACAGTTTTGAGTATTTAAACAGTTACATAATTTTTCTTTATCTTCATTTCTTTTTATTTTAGGATCTAGATTTTTATTTTTTTTTATTTTAGTTTAAATGTTTACTCAAGATATTAGCATTATGTTTCTTAATAATCATTTCTAAGTTTTCACTACAACAGTAACTTAATTTAAGGGTATTTTTTATTAAAAATTGTACTGAGTTTACTGTCTCTAGGAAAAATGTTTATATATTAATGCAACGAATTTTTGACCTAATAATAAATTTAGTCCGATGAAGTCCTGAAGGACGAAAGGCGTAACAAGTAAACTTTTCCCACTTTGTCATACAATTTCCCCAATACTGTTCTTGATATATAAAAATATATATCGTTATCTCTCACATACACATACGTCAATAATATTGATTTATTCACACTATTTACATTGCACGGACTGTTGCCCTTATCTTTGTTGCAATATTTCATGACGTTTCATATTGCAGTAGCCAGGTATAGAACTCACAACACTTTGGGTCAAGTCACTGGATCTAACAAACGCTTTAATACATTGGGCCATATGTCCTTGAGGACATCGGTGCATGAAATTTTGGACCTTATAAACTTAATGTCTCAGTAATCATTTTTACCAGAGCTCATATTGCAATTTTTATTGTTATTATTGCTTTTCTGTAGCACTCTGTATTACTAGTTCGTATATTGTATTCATTTCTATGCTTGGCCGGTTCATGAGATTTTTGTGGCCCGACATATGTGCTGATTCTTTAAGTTTTCGTGTTTTCCACTGAAGTTCTCTGTCTATTATTTCCACCTCATGCCATAGAGGCGGTGATCTCCCTTTCCCTCCATATGTGCTCAGCTACGTTTGATTTTTCTATTTCTCCTCGTGTTATGACTTTACGATGTTCTTGCAGTCTTACCTTAAGGGGGCGGCCTGTTTCTCCTTTAATATAAAAGAGAAACAGGCCGCCCCCCTTAAGGTAAGACTGCAAGAATCACAGCGGCAAGGATGGCATACAAACAATCCTTAGTCATGTTCCCCTCTATGGGGGGTGTCTTACCCGGAAGAGATGTATGCGAAATGCTGAACCACTTTTGAGAGGTCGTCCTGATGTTATATGGACCACAGATCTTTTGTATTTTTTTTCGATAATCCCTTCACATAGGGTAAGCAGATCGAAGATGTTTTCTGAGTGTTGTTATCCTCTTGTACCCTTATATCCCAGTTTGTCGGAGCTTCTTCCCTCTACCCAGGGTGGTTGTTACGTTGTAGGGTACTGTTTATACTGACCATTTCTTGTTTATATGTCGCCACTTATGATTTTTTCTTGATGTTGTAAACAGCAGACGATCCTTTTCTTCACAATGTATGGGTGGTAGGAGTTGAAGTTGAGGTATTGTCCGGTGAATGTTGGCGTACGGTATACGAATATCTTGAACTCATGCTCTGTTCGAGATATTAGTACATCCAGGAATGCGAGTTTGTTGTCGTTTTCTCTCTACATTGTGAACTATATCGATCATCTTATTGAGTTCAAAGGTCCGGTAGTAGCTGGCTTGGCTAACTTTGACTACATCGAATTCGTGTCTGAAGAATTTATCCAGGTCATGTTGGATCCTCTTTCGGTCTTCGTCGGTAATTCTGTAATCTGAGAGATATCAGATTGTAGTTTTTGTTTTATCCGACGGTTGTACTGGATTCTTTCCCAGATAAATGCATGTCCTGCTATTTCTGTGTCCAGACGGGCTCTCCTTGAATTCACGGGAAGTCTTGGTGGCAAGCCTGATGGGAACCAGTAATACAGAGTGCTAGAGAAAAGATATAATAACGACAAGAATTGCAATATGAGCTTTGGTAAAAATTGTTACTAAGACAAATAAGTCCCCAAAATTAATACACTGATGTCCTCAAGGAGACATGGACAAAAGCGTTCGTTGGATTCAAGGACTTCATCCAAATATTGTGATTTCAATACCAGGCTACTGCAGTGGTGAACAAAAACTTGTAGAGCTAAAGGGAGATAACTGAGGCATCTGGAAGGGACATGGCACATGGAACTAGAACAATCTACCCTGAGTTCATTTCGAAATTCCAATAACCTGAAACGTTATCCTGTGTTGATACCGGTCTTCACACTATTTATATTTACATACGCTCTATCTCTGATATTGATCACTTTCCTCCCAGAAATAACATACCTTAAACACACACACACACACACACACACATATATATATATATATATATATATATATATATATATATATAGTGAGAAAATTGTTTTGCCTTTCATCAGCATGGATGATGCTAACATCCAGAACAGGAGCGTAATTCTTGGCACCTTCTAAATTGGAACGATTATATCGAAACAATTGATAAGTCTAGTGATAGTGATTTTCTAAGCAGAATCTATATTTTTTATCTTTTAAGTCTACCATACATCCATGCACTGAATATTATTGATAAATCTAGTCGGGTGCTTCTGTTATGTATCTAAGAAGAATCTGCAACGTTATCTCGGTTTCAGCCATTTTCTCATCGCCGTAACGTAGCTTCTTGACTCTTTTCTATAAATATTTTCATGGTAACTGTTCTGATGAGTTTTCCTCTTTGATACCCCGACTTCATGAATTTAAGATTGGCAGTTAGGTCTGATAATTTCACCGTTAAAATTGCTAGATGTAACCGTAAGTTTTACGTTAATTCTCTCGTACTTCTCGCTTGTAGAACTATTTTCCGAGTTCTTGTTTTCCTACGAGCTTCACAAATTTAAATGCAACGTCCATCGCCATATTCTCTCTCCTTGAATTCTGTTCTTTTATTGACCCTTTTCTCAGTTTCCTTAATTCTCGGCAACCCCTTGTGAGTTAGTGGCTTGATCGCCTTGATTGGGGTGAAATGATTAAAAATGTCTACAATTGTGAATATTTGACAGTGAAAACTTCATATAAAGATTTAGGTAAATATGTGTTAAAGGGAGGATGAACTCCTCAGTATCAACGGCCACCTACCCTAACTATGGGTTAAATACCAACCCACAATTAGCGAAGCGTAGTGAGTACGCATGACATGATATGATCAATGATGAGGGAGGGGTTCTTCCAACAGGACTTAGAAGGCCCTGGGTTTGCATTGAGGTTCTAGAAACAGTTGTCAAGCCTTGGATTGACAACATATGCAACGGCAGACCTTACATATTCCAGCAAGACTCGGCTCTATCCCACAAGGTTCTACGAACACAAGAATGGATGGTTGACCATTTGTACGACCACATCACACCCAACAGTTGGCCTCCTAACTCTCCAGATCTCAATCCACTAGACTATTGTGTGTGGAGCGTTGTTGAGAAGGAAGTTAATAAACAGTCTCATAAAAGCAAAAGCTCTCTTAAACCTGCAATAGTTCGAGTAATGTCTGAAATAAATAAGGACCAATTAATAAGAGCTTGCAGCCGATTTCGATCTCGTGTAGAGACAGTTATTGATGCTAGTGGTCGTTTTATTGAATAAAATTAAATAATAGTTAGCTAAATTTCATGTTTACTTGTTTGTAATCAAATATAATTATATTCATTTGTTCAGCAAGTTTTTTACTAATCCATAAAATTTGTCCTCAAATACCAGCCGCATATATATATATATGTAAACAAGTAAGAAAACACTAAAAAGACGCTGGATAGAACTCTCCTCCTGAGATTCATGAAAGCCCAGCGGTTGAATGGGTATCGTGAGAAAGATGAAAAATCGTAAGCTAAACGGCATCTCCTACAGAATTTGCCAGGAGGAGAAGTTGGCTATTGCGACTTATAAAGGTGTAGCAGAGTTGTTAAATGAAAGAAGAGAGGTAATGACAAAATATAGGCACAAAAGCAAGTTATACTTAGTCTTTTCCAACTTTGATGAGATTGGATGATATATATTTTTCCTCTCCTCCACAACAACCGATTACTTCCGGTGTAACATTATATTATTCAAGTTCTAGTGAGTGGAAGGTAATTTAATTCGTTGTATTAACCACCTGAAGAGACCTTGGCGGTCGAAACATCGGTCGTGTTTCGATCCAGCGTCTAAAGATTTTATTACCCATATATATATTAATGTATATTTGGGCAGTAACCATTCTTTTAAATAATTCTTTCGTTAAATATGACAGACAAGAAAAATTTAATTAATTTTTTATTTGGTATTTCCAGTGCTTTTACATTTTCCGTTTGGTGGGAGTGAGCGTCTACAAAAACTGCCCATACCATCAAATCTCCCATGCGCTTTCGTCCATTTCCTTAGACATTTTCAAGGCAGTTTTGGTGTTGTTAGGTTTCTCTACACGTTTTGACTGGGTATATGAATATATATATAAATAAATAAATATATATATATATAAATTTCAATTACTCCTTACCTTAACTCTTTGCATTTTCATTGGTTGGATAATAGTGATCTTTTCATTACATATATATATATATATATATATATATATATATATATATATATATATATATAGAGAGAGAGAGAGAGAGAGAGAGAGAGAGAGAGAGAGAGAGAGCACTGAGGGAAAGCGAAGTACAGAAACAGACACGGACAAACTGAGAGAAAACGAGAAAAAATTAAAGTATGCATTAATCTTTTTCTTCCTATACTGGCACAGACGCGCACACTTCCGTTTTTCCCTCTCCTTATACCCAAGTACGTACGTATACATGTCTGCATATATATATATATATATATATATATATATATATATATATATATATATATATATATATATATGCATATATATATACATTTATGCAAAAAGATGTAAGTATACATGTACACACATATACAAACATACATACGAGACCTGTATATACTCTCTCTATATGTATACCTGCGCGCGCGTGTGTGTGTGTGTGTGTGTGTGTGTGTGTGTGTGTGTGTGTGTGTGTGTGTGTGTGTGTGTAACCCTTTTGGTTCACATGATTCCCCCATTTACGTTTTTCGTTTCAAAATTCCGTTCTTTGACCAATCTTTCGGATTTGCCAAATATCTTTCGAATAAACGCCAGATGGGCTTTCGATTTTTTTTTCTTCTTCTTCTTCTGATTTCCATTCAACATCAAATTTCCTTTCACTTATTTTTGAGGCATACATTCAGTACACACTCAGGTCATAAGAAATCGAATATAAATCGCATTTGGCGAATCTGTTTTTGCTTGATTTGAACAGCGACTTCTCATTCAGTTTTCTTTTCTTTCCAGAGTCTGTATGAACTATGTTTATTCTAACTTCTTTCTTCTACCTGCTTTCACTCCGATAACTTCTTTCTGATCAAAGCAATGAGTTTCAGTGAAAAGGGCACTGGTTCAATCCCTTCAAACTAAATTCTCTCAATTACAAATAGATGTTTTCAAAATAAGATAATTATATATATATATATATATATATATATATATATATATATATATATATATATATATATATATATATATATATATATATATATATGCTAATAGATTTGTTAATACCTACCCATTACATACATATTTATGAATGTGTTAGGTGTTTATCTTCAAACTAAAAAAGATATGTGTTCAAGATACCTACATTATTGGTAAATTGTATAAATATGCACTTACTGGATTTTTATACGAGTCATAACGCGTGGCTTTCAGTCGAGATCAATTGACAGCAAGTTTCACCAAAACACCAGAACTCCCTTAGTATTGTTGATGATTACTGTAATCTTCGTTTCGATTCGTCCGAGAATTTTCATTTTTTTCCAACCAATTTTCTTTGGTATTCATAATTACAGGTATAACTGTCACCTTCATATTCATTTGGGGGGGCGGTATGAAGGTACACATATTCTGCAATTTGCTTCTATTTTTTTTTTTTTTTTTTGCTCGCTGTCAATTTTACTTTGTCATCTTATGTATAATCCATTTGTTGGTTCTTGAAATGTCCGTAGGGTTGCTGTCCTTTCCGTTTATAATTTCCCTTTGTGTATTTTTATAACCACGTATTTATCCTTTTGTCTGTTTTATTGCAACTTTTGGCGATCATAATTAATCTTTCATTATTGTCTTGTATAGCTATCAAGTGCTTTGATAATCGTCGATACACACCTCAACGCTAACGAGTCAATTCTTTCCTTTTCACTTACAATCTATGATCATCCCAAGGCTCTAAGGCTTTACGCATGTTAATAAATTTCTTCGTTCTTTCATTCTAATTTCTCTCTTTTCTTTTGTCTAATTTATGAAGGGATTCGGGTAACTTACAATGGTTACTTGCCCTGAATTTTTTCTTGTTCATTTGACGAATACGTTTCTGACACTATTATTATTGTAGTCAATGTACCTTCATACCTGTGGTGGCTTATACTGGAGATCAAGTAACAAAATAACTTCGATATTCCAGGGCTTTTCTTAGCTACTTTCAGTTATGATTTCATCTTGTTCTCAGCGCTTTCGTACCGACTGCTATTTTCAGTCCGTGAATAATGACACCATTGAATGTGCAGGTAACCCTATGGTTATCGACGCGGAAGGTAGAAACGGCGAACCGAGTTCAAATTCGGGTCTACAATGTTGCATTCACTTTCCTACAAGTGGATTTATGCCTTGGACAAGGCATAAATCTAGCTTCTCTTTCACCTATGGGTTAAATAGCAAGATAAATTGCACTCCTTAGCCTTGGATGGAGAAGGGCGAGTCTGTATTGAAAACTGTGGAGAAGGCGATGGGAAACCGCTTCACTATCTTTCCAAAAATTAATGACAGTTCACAGACAATAATGAAAAAGGAACTTGGAGAGTCATGATTTCCAACACCCTGAAGAGACAAGGCTTTTTTTACACTGGCTATTAAGTAGCAGCAAATCTTCTCAGTATTTCATTACACTTCTTAGTATTCTGTTTTTAGTGATGCTGTCGTCTAGATGGTTTTGACATCTCTAATTTTTAGTTCCTTCAGACTTTTATTCTATGCTCATCTGGACTCAGATAACTATTGTCACGACTGTTATCTTCATGCTTGTCAGGTCCCTGGCAATATCGAAATATTTATTTGTCTTTCAGATTTTTTTTTTTTTTTTTTTGCGAATAACAAAATTTGGCAAGTTTTCATCATCTTTTACGATTATCAAATCCTGTTTGTTTGTTTTTTAATCCTGGATTTAATACACCTTGACGCTAAAGTCAGAAAAGAAAAAGTCTCTGTTAACATGCGGAATCCACAGACACGAGACTGAATTAAAGATCCGAGGAGGACATTATGGCTCAACTGGAAAAAGTGTTTCTTAAATAAAGAGATTCTCAGAAATTGGGAAATATTCCGAATAGGTTTTATTAAACTTCTTAAGGAAATTGTAAACAGTGAAAACAGATTTAGTAAAATCTATTTTCTTCGCACCAGTCCTATTGGCGGCTTCATGTAAATTTCATTTTTATTATTCATTTTCCTAATCTTCGGAGAGCCTGTCATATTATAGTATACATATGGCTTGTCTGTTGCTTTCTAATTGCGAATTTAAAACAATACAAATAGAATACTGCAAATACAAACAGGTCCACTTTATGGGCCCAATCGATTTCTGACAAAAAGTGATCTGATATACAGACATATTAGATTGTTCTTCTTCAAATGACTTTGTAATGAAATTATCTCACTAAGTGCGGTAGAGTACGCCCACGATAAAGTCTCTCCTTTTCTCTCCTTCTCCCTCTCCACCCCTCTCTCTCTCTCTCTCTCTCTCTCTCTCTCTCTCTCTCTCTCTCTCTCTCTCTCTCTCTCTCTCGTCTGATCATTCACTCAATAAATTATGTTACACACTGAAACTGAATGATATCATGTTCTTTGTCCCATCCTAACACAATGCAAATTCGGAATGAGGCGTACCGGCTTGCAAGCGTTGGAGTATTGAAGGCGACGATCCAATCAGATAAAATTGCTTTTTTCTTTTCTTACAAATTACATATTTTGCATCCTCTTAAATATTTTGAATAATTCTTTTTAATATTAATCAGAAAAATATCATTCGAAAAATATGTAGAAATTGAACCGACTCGATCCAGGCTTAATATTCTTCCTAATAACATGGATGGCGTTGAATATTGGTTGTGGTGGTGGTAACATTCTTGATGATGTTTATGGTGTAGGTATAGTTGATGATGATGTAAAGGTGTAGGTAATGATGCTGATCCCGATAATAATGTGAACGGCGTAAGTAATGTTGTTGATGATTATTTTTATATTGTTAACAGCGAACTGGCGATATTCACGCTAGCGTTGCGTTCAGACGGCGGCACCTTTAATGACAGAGCAACAGCTGGTTCTGTTGAAAAGAATAATTTCCGTGTCAAGACGAAATGCAGCGAAAAGAAAAGATGAACTGAGGGATTTTTTTCTTTTATAATATTGTTGGTGCAAAGCAAATAGAAATTTTCAAACATTACGAATGTTTAGAGAATCGATTTAATTTTACAGGAAATGCTCAACTAAAAATAGTCAAAAAAGAAAGAAAGGTAAAAGTAATTAAAAGAGAAATACGAAATAGAAAAAATACGAAAGGAAAAGAATAAACTGCAATTGAAAGAAAATATATGAGTAAAAGAGAAATGGAAGAAAGAATTACATCAAGAAATAAAATGAAATGAATGAAAGAGTGTAGAAAGAATGAAAACTATTGTAAATGTCGAAAAGAAGTACGTAGAAAGAAAGAAAGAAAAAAAGAAAGAAAGAAAGATAAATAAAAGACAGAAATAAAAAATAAGGAGAAATAAAATATGAAGAAAATAGAAGAAAGAAAGGACAAAAAGGAAAATAAACGAAAGAAATAAGGAAAAAGAAAGAAAGATAAAAGAAATTGGAAAAGAAAGAAAGAAAGAAAGAAAGATTAAGGTGATAAGGAAATTAACGCTATTATAGGAAAGAAATGAAAGTGGGAGAAAAGATGTAGAGTCAAGAAGCAAAATGCCTTTTAAGCGATGTTGCATAATCAATAGATAAAGTTTATGTTTCCAAAAACGTTCAATTATTCACCTCGCTGAATGCGTATATATTTGTTTTATTTTAAATGTCGTATAAAACAAGGCATTGACATGAGATTTTCACAATGACTTCACACTGGCATGCACTCAATCTTTTCATTCGGATGTTCAGGTTACAAATGTTTACAAGTGTTAATATATAAAAAAGATTTTTATTTAATTGGTGTGCACTATTAAGCATAGCGTGAGGCAATTTATATAAAGACGCTATTTTACGCAGACAAACTAGAAGAAGAAGAAGAAGAAGAAGAAGAAGAAGAAGAAGAAGAAGAAGAAGAAGAAGAAGAAGAAGAAGAAGAAGAAGAAGAACAAGAAGAAGAAGAAGAAGAAGAAGAAGAAGAACAAGAAGAAGAACAAGAACAAGAAGAACAAGAACAAGAAGAACAAGAACAAGAACAAGAAGAAGGGAGATCGACAATGTGCAAAGAAAAGAACATAAAAGAAAATGCGGAAAGAAAGAAAAACTTCGAAATAGAAAGAGAGGAAAAGAAAGTAAAAAGATGATAACAAATTTTAATTAATTAAATTTGTTTAACTGTAAGTGATAAAAACGAAATATGTAAAACTAGCAGCGGTACCCGTCTGAGTCGGGTAAGACTTGGATGGTAGGTAGAAAATAAAGAAGGATGATTAGAGAAATAAAAAAAGAGAAGAAAGACAAAAAGAAAAGAAGGTTTGAAAATAGAAGAAAGCGAAAGAAAAACTGAATTTAAAAGCGTTTAGAATGAAGACAAAAAATGGACGGCACAAAAAAGGAAATTAAAACACACATGCGAACGATGCAGGAACCCATATCTCGATTATTTTGTAACTAACGAACGATAATCATTGATTTCATATTCTATCCACTTCTCTTCTCTTTCTCTCTCTTTCTCTCTCTCTCTCTCTCTCTCTCTCTCTATATATATATATATATATATATATATATATATACATAGATAGATAGATAGATAGATAGATAGATAGATATGAGAAAGAGATATATACATCTTTATATATCAGAACAATTTTAGGAAAATATATGACAAAGAAGAAAAGAATATTCGTGTGACGCATTTCGCCCTTTAGGATTTCCTCGATGAAGTCCCAAAGGAAATGAAACACGTCACACGAATTTTTTTTCTTTGTTATATATATGAGGTATATTCAAAAAGCATCCGATGTTATGTTTTCCGATAAAATAAAAACCCCGTGGGTAAAATCTTTTGGGAGGGAGTTGACGCCACACTTTCTGCGCATGTGTGAAAAATTTCGCGCCGTTATGCTGTGACAGTATCCCGCAGTTACGCCTAGAGTACAGACGTGTAGTGCGCGCTCGTCGGATTTTCGTTTTCATGCAAGATCACCGAACGCATCGAGCAGAGTTATTGCATCATGTTTTGCTAAAAGCTTGGTGATACACAGTAGTCACAAATATGACGAAAACATTATTTAAGAAATTTAACACATAGATATATGTCACCTAATGACCCAAAAAATTAAATTCATGACTTATTACAACAAATAAATACCTCCAACATTATCTACACCAATGGTGTAATAAAAAATAAGAAATTAACAAACCAATGTTGTCTATGAATTCTCTTGACCACTTGGGGGGAATGCCTCTCTAATAATAATACCTCACACCACATAAATTGGTTATACAACCATTACATTATCGCACCGATTAACGTGTCATTTATCTGATAATAGTTCAGTTAAACTGCATATTACTAACCGACACAACTAAAGCGCAACAAGCAATTAGACAAATTATTACCAATAACACAAAAATACTATATAACATGAAATTTTTAAAAAACAACTACAAATATTAGAAGCATTAAACAAGCCAACATCAATAAAATGTTAATAAATTTAGGAAGGAATATACTAAAGATATTTAATAAAAGCACGTGTTTTTATGGAATGACATGAACTGACACGTGAACACGCAATAAAGTGATATCTGAAAATGATAAAACTAACTCAGCACATAAAACAAAACTCTTTGATAATCCGAAGGTACTCAGACACTGAAAAATGTATATTTAAATATGTACCAGAAAGTAGGAAAATGGTCTGGAATATAGAAATAAAAAAAAAAATCTTTAACAAAGAGCTTTATATATATATGAGGAGGCACGGTGGAGTAATGGATATCGGCTTGGATTGAGGAATCGAATTCCAGTCGAATCCATTACATTCACTTACGTGCTAATACCCTTCTTCTCCCTCCAGCTATGAGACTGGGATCTATAGACTTGGAGAAGGACAACTCTGAATTCAAACCCGAAGGCGGATGGACGGCACTTTGTGCTACCTTCCGCGTTGGTTTATCGTCTCCTTTGGACTCTGCTAGTTCTCCTTATATCCCGCGCTACTCCACTGTTTCTCGAGACGGACGGATGACGACGATATATATATATATATATATGTATGTGTGTGTGTGCGCGTGTATCCCTTTCAAAACGTGAGAAATTACGACTCTACATAACTTTTGTTGCTCTGTTACTACTTGTCAAGTAAGTTATTTGCTGTTTTTCCCTGTTTCTCATACCTTCAGTGATTTTCCAAGGCTTCTTCCCTTATTTTATATTCCAAAATGTATGCTGTATCTTTCAAATTGATAGCAGCAGTTTATTTGGAGATTATTTTCTCCATCATTGTCCATAATTTTCTCATCAGTCGAACGGCATCTCTCGCTTCAAGTTTGCTTCTTTATCGACGAGGAAATTGTCCAGCATTATCGGAGATGAGACGTTACATATCAATTCAGCAGTCTTTACGTTTATTTCTAAGGACATTTTTACTCTTTAATATTTTGCTTAGTTTTGAAAAGCATCTTTTTCTATTCCCAAGCACCTTCAGATTTTTTTCTCACACTATCCACCGTCTATGCTAATCGTTAAATTACCACTCCTGTTTTATGTCCCCGATATATAACTCACACTTGACCATTTTACTGACAACCATGAATTCGGTCTTGCTATCTGCGATTCTCTCATGTACTTTTTGTTTTCCTTCTGAATCTATAATCAGCAGCATGTCATATACGTATTGTTAAGTTTACATCCACTGATAACAAACCCGAATAGACCTTCTCGACCTCATAAAATCATCTCACTGTACATGTTAAATGAATACGATGAGAAAATATTTGGTCGTGCTCTTATTTCTGCTTTTCGTGTATTTACTTAACTCTATCCGCAAGTTAGCTGCAGAGGATACAGATTACTTGAATATCTTTTCTGTGTCGGTTAAGCTTTCGTAACATTTCAAGGATTTTTTCGCGCCATACTTTATCAAATGGCTTTGTATAATCTATGAAACATAGGCACAAAGCATTTTTACTCTACCAAAAGACAATAACTCACCCCTTAAAAATGAGGATCACACAAAGGGGTCAGAGCTTTGAAATTTAATTCGTACGCCCAATAAACAGGGTTGTTTGAGCGCTGACAATATCGATTTCAAACGCTGTGTCATTATCTTAATTGGAAAAGGACAAAACATGCGTCGTCAGCTGCTAAATAATGATACTGAGGTTAAAGAGGTTTAAGGTTAAAGAGGATCGCGCGCTGGTATAGCTACATCGTCAAAAGATGTGTGGTCTTACTGTTCTGTGGAAGGTTTTATCCGAACTGATTAAATAATGTTTTATAGATTGAATTTAATGTGACAAAGAATATTTCACGGGATATGTAATGGAAATATAGAGAAAATAAGCAGAACGATATAAACGAAAAAGGAAAGAAAATGCAAAAATAAAAACTAATAGGCGAATAGATTAAGTAAAAATCAAAGGAGACAAAATAATAAAAATTGAAGGAAAAACAAAAGACAAAAAGAAATCGAAATTAATGAGAGAAAAAGAAAAAAGAAAAGAAAAATAACGTGTCATGATGAAAAGGAAGAAAAAGAGAATGATGTAAAAATAAAAATAAAAATAAAAGCAAAAGCAACTAATATTGATTTATGATGACATCCATCAGATGTATGAAGTACCTGCCTGTTGTTGTTCTTAAAAATAGTCCCGGGGCGAACTGCTTTTCATTAGATTGGCAATAATAATAATAATAATAATAATAATTACAATAATGACAACAACAACAATAATAATTATGATTGAAATTTTGTTTTGCTTACCTTTTATATTAAGTGCGATGAGAACAGAAACTCAGCCAACATATTTTGACAAACCGAGAATTAAATGGCAAAAACCAGCTTATGACTCGCGAACTGCAGTTTGGCCAGACCTGGAATATTTAAATGTACTGTTTAGAAGAATTTGGATAAAACAGTTAGATTTTTGTTTTTAACTCAGCTACAGACATATATATATATATATATATATATATATATATATATATATATATATATATATATATATAACAATAAAACAGATTTTTTGTCAAAATTAGAAAACGTAAAAGAGTGCAATGTAAAAAAAAAAGAAAAACGAAAAACGAATATGCAGTGCTATTAAATATCAAAGTCAAGGAATACTAACCACTTATGCTACCATGGTTTCCACCGGTAAAATTTCTTCGAGCAGTAGAGGTTAATTCCTGTTGAGAATGTTCAAATAAATCAACTTGGCGTTCGGGAAATACAATTAACCTCTACTGTCTGAATGGTCAGTCAAAACATGCGGAGAAGACAAAGTTTCATAATACAAATTCTGACAAAATGTAAGCGACTAATAATTTTCCCAATATCACCTTTTCTGACAGAATTACTACTTTTCCAAGCCAACATACACAACCACAAATATCTTGAAAAATCAAAAGAAACGGTTAAATTCATCACCTGATGTTTTTGAAGATGTACAGCGCATACACCCATCTCATGCCATAACAATCTAATCATATATATATATATATATATATATATATATATATATATATATATATATATATATATTTTTTCTAAAGAATTAATGGATTTATTTTTAATCTGACATTTTTATTACTTTAAACGTTATTATAGTGGATTCTTCGTATTTAAAATAGACGTCCCATTTTTATTTATTACGTCTGTTGGCTTGGGCATTCGAGAAATTTTAGTAAAGAAAATGTATTCCCCGGCAGGGATTGAACTTTGTCCCCCTTTACATATAAAAATAAAAATGGAGCGACTATTTCACACACACGTGTGATAATAATATATGTATGTAGTAAAATAGACTAAAGTGGAACAAATAAAGTACATCATAAATTTGTTACTAAGTTTTACATAAATATGCAGGCATTGCATTACTAGTGATTTTCCAAGCGTACCTTAGATATGGCACAAGGTCGAAAGTATGGGACACCCAGTGAGGACCGAACTCACTATTCAGTAGTGAATGTTCTAACACGACAAGTTTGCTAACCATTACACCGCCTCGAGCTGCCCTAGACATTGGATTACTAATTTCATTACCAAAATACTTCAACTGATATATAAAACTGTTATGCAAATAATTCTCTTCAATCAGCCATTAATCTAGAGTAAAATAACACAAAAATGCCTATCTGCATGTCAACATTTCCATATATTTTCAGTCTTTCAACAGAAGGAATCTGTTTTGTTGCTCAGACATAGTTTCTGTACTGACAGCATATATTTTCCAAACTCTACAACCACATGCATATGCCCTTCTGAATATGGTCTAGTTGATTACTGGACAATCTCTATCCTGATCTTTCAACTCCCAGACATATTTTGATAGTGAATTTTCTTTACACAGTCTCTTCTTTCACTAGAAGATATTGTGCAAGCAAGACTACACTATCAAAAATATGCCTTATGATTTAATAAGCAACAGTGAGCAGTAGGGGGAACTCCTACAGAAAGTACAGAATCTATGGCTGTCAGCAAAAGGAACAGCCCAACATGCAAATTACAAATTAGAGATACCAAAATCAAACAAGTACAAAAATTTAAATATTTGAGAAGTCTTTTAACAGAAGACAGAAAGTGCGACACCGAAATTTGAAGGCGCATTAGAATGACAAAAATGCTTTCCAAATTCTAAGCAAAGTATTAATAAATAGGAAAATTTAATCAGAATCTAAGAAAAAAGTACTGTACTGTTATGCAATATCAGTCCACCTGTATAGAAGTGAATGCTGGACAGATGAAGAATGCTGGACAGATGAAGCAACAGAAATGTGGCTCTACAGAAGGATGCTGAGAACACCATGGACTGAACATATAAGCAACGACGAGGTTTTAGAAAACATGGAAACAAAATTTATACTTATACTTAATATCAGAAAGAGACAGTTGAAATTTCTAGGAGAAATAATGAGGAAAGATGACTTAAAACATTTGATACTCACAGGGCACAGGGCAATGTGGGTAGAGAAAAACAAAGCATAACCTACTTAACGAGGTTGTGTTGGCAGAACACGGTTTAGGAGAGATAGCAAAAAGACAAAATTTAATAAGAATTATAAAGGACAAGAAATTGTGGAGAGCCATGATCGCCAACGTCCTGAAAGGACATGGCACGTAGAAGAAGACAATCAGTAGAAGTTATCCGGGTGTGCAATATATGATGGGATAATTGAAAGCTCATTGAAGGTACACCAATTATGATGTAATTTGGAAGTAACGTAATAAGAATTGGCTTCTGTGTCTGCATTTTGAAATGATCTCTGATCTTTTGTTTAGGAGTTTATCTTATTCTGGAAAGCTGAACCTTTTGTTATTCCTTTGTATATAGTCGTTTGGATCTTACTGCAGTTATATTACGTTAGTTTGTATGTAGTTACCTTTTACTGATCATTCGTACTTTGTTCTGCAATTAAAGGTAATTATTGTCGGTATTTACTGGAGATTTTTCTATTGTCTTTCTTTATGATTTTCAAATTTTCAAGTATTTCTGTTCAATATTTTGTGAGGTTTGCTTAATTTTTATTCATGTTAGTTGGTGATTTTGATGAATATATATGTGTGTTCGTGTGTATGTGTAAGTTTTTACTTTAATATTTACTATTATGTTACTTTCTCTGCGCTTGTCTTAGAAAACTAGTTGTTAGCAGGTAAAAAAACTTATTTAATCTATTTCTATTTTTACACAATGATGAAGAAGTAAGTTGAGACTTCCGTTAAGTTCACACATTCAAATCAGATTCGGTTCTTCACTTTAAAAGCAGTAATAGAATGTAGAGTTTTTTATTTTTCTATTTGGAAGATACTTAGCCAGACCAAAGGATAAAATATCATTGGAGGAAGCTCATTTTTCAAAAATACTTTTGTATATATACCGTTTGCTAGCTATTCGACTAAAGTCGCACAAAACTGTGGGGAAGGCTTTTATAATTTACTCATGATTCTGGAAAAATTCCCTTCGTTTTTCTTAATTGTTAAATTCTGTTGAGTTGAATTTGTGGATGCTAGGATCGTGTGATATTTAACAAATATGTGTCACGCAAAATATATCCGTCACCAGTGTTGACAATAATTTTTTATTAATAAAATTTATTAAACTCAAGTACAAGAAAGTTGAACAAGTTCTACGAACTGAATATAAAATGGATTTTTGACACTCTCCTTTATGAACAGACAGCAGGTATAGATACTGCTTCGAAGAAGACAGTGGAAACTAGGTATGAAGATAAGTTGTTTTTCATAACCATTCAAAGCTTTTGCTAGATTTTACATAAACACTACTATAATAATTATAAACAAAATAAAAATTAATATTGACAAACTTCAATGTCTGAATTTTGTTTACACGAAATGAAATATTTATTCAAAGATTATTTCTATTTGATATCACATCACTGAAGAAAAGAAAGCGTTGAAAATAGTAAAAGTTCTATTTTTACAATCTAGAGGGTGACAGGATAAGGAACAAATAGAAAACGTTTATAAATTTAATATATTTCGCTTTTATTAAAACTTCATCAGAGAATGAAGCTTTAATAAAAGCAGAACATATATATAAACCTTTCCCGTTCGTTCCTTATCCTCCCATTCTGTCGCTTTCCAATCCATATTTATATAATTGATTCCAATTCAATCTACAAGGTGTCTCAAGAAATATATAGCCCTTTTTACTGTCCAAAATATTGGTTATTTTTTAGATGAAACTGATTTAAAATGATGACTGAACTGAAAATTATCTTTGCGAAAAGGAAAATTATGCTTAAGTGCTACTGGAAGTGCAAGAATGTAGCTGAAAATTAAAGAATCGAATGGAATTTCAAACAATTCCATCAATGCGATTAGCCAAGTGTAAAGCAGAAGGAACAAGTCCACATCTCTTCAGCAAGTGGCTTGTGAGACTAGCATTTCAAATTTGAGACTATCGCATTTTGAAGCACGTCCATTTGACAAGTTTTATTCCATCATTGTTTATAATCTATATATAATAATTATTCTACCCTCTCAATGAAGATGGTCATGGCTGTCGGAATGTGAGGGTAGTCTAATAAAGTCTAATAAAGTCTAATAATAATTAAAAGTATAATAAACTAGACGAAAAGGTAACATCGAAAGTAGAAAAAGAAATTAAATATGAGCAAGAAAATTTCGTAAAATAATATCGATGAAGTAATCATAACTTTATTTTACAAAAATAAATTACATATTTTTATATAGAAATACTTTTTTGTACACAATAAATTTCATTATTTCATGTATATCAGTTTTTAAATAAAATTATTAAGCCTTTTCATTTCTTTTTCTTCCCTAATTCCATCGTGAATATTATCATACTTTATGACAAAAAATTATTTTTTTCTAAATTTTAACCATACATGCACAAAAATCATTTAACACGGGATTCCTATTGATTAAAGATTAACACTTCAAGTAAAGCGATCTTTTAAATGGAGCTGGCGTTTGGATAATTACAGAGCTGTCTCCGTTATTTATTCATGTATTTATTTATAAATAATTCTTTTAATCATTTCACTCCAAGCAAGGCAATAAAGCCACTAAGACAGAAAATAATATTTGATATTGCTTTTATTTTTTTAAGATCAAAGTTAATTGAAGACGGAAGAGAGTTCCACAAGCGAGAACAAACTGACGGTTACATCTAGCCATTTTAACTGTAAGATTATGAGACCTTGCCGCCAATCTAGTAGGACGCTTATATTCATAATTATGATAAAAAAATTAGTAAAATAATAAGTGATTTGTTATCGCACTTAACCGCCGCGTTTGGGTGCTTGAAGTGAGTCACTTAAATAAGTAAAGCCATATAAAAAATTAAAATTACTTCCTAAAATGTCTACAGTTGAAATAAATATACGATTTTATGCCCAACAGGGCGAATATTTCAACCTCTTTTTTCTTCACCCGCATGAGTTTATAGTTAAATGTTTTAAATAGCCGAAAGTACTTCGGCTCGCTCGAGTAAAGGAACATTTATGGAACAGATTAGATTCGTTATATTTGTGAAGAAAGAAAAACATATTTCTTTAAGAACAGTGATAAGAAAAAGATAATAAAATGTCGTAGAATGTATTGTACAAATGGTGTTGTTACGTTGACGTTACTTGTCCATGTCATACGAAATGTAGCCTACAATAATTGATTGATAGCTCTCTCGAACATCTTATTCACTTCGCCTCTTAACATTTAAACAAAGACAGAGTAACATATTCCTTTGACCAAAATATATTCAATTGATCGAATAAGGAAGCAGAGCTTTATATCGACAAATGAAAATGTCGTCGCTATTTTCTAGATGATCGATTTGATAAAGTCCTGCGTTAGATGAGAAAAGCAAGCGACTATAAAAAGCAAGGATCATGTAATTGTTGTGGATTTGTTAGGTCGAAGAAAGATGACACATGTGATCCCTAGAATTTTCTGGAAGAATATTTAAATCGACGGCTGGAGTCAGCGTCTCTGGGGATTACTTATGAAATGTCTCGATTCGATTCGCCGATACCTAACTTGCTCGATATTCTTTTCCAGAGGTGAATGCTTCGAAATATATATATATATATATATATATATATATATATATATATATATATATATATATATATGAGAGATAACGATATATATTTTTATATAGCAAGAGCAGTATTGGAGAAATTGAATGATAATGTGAAATAAGTTTCCTTGTGACGCGTTTCGCCCTTCAGGACTTCATCGGACTAAATTGGTTATGTTAGTACAACTACAAATGCGCACGAACGAGGGGTGCTGGGGATTTTAGACTTTTTTAATCTAGCCGAATTCATTTGGCGTATTTTACTTTTTCTTTCCATCACTTTTGCTAATGGGTATCTGTGATTTTAGAAAACCTGCCAGGAATGGTGAAATGCTGTAAGCGCCAGGACATAAATTTACTGTTGATGACCTTGTGATCAAGGCACTCTCTAGATATTTAGGTCATTGTGAATTATGTTCTCCTTTGATCAAAATAGCATTTTTTATGTCCAAAATTTGGTCAATGTCTTTAAAGTGGGTAACCAACGCATTTGACGTATTATTTTGCAAATTGTCCTTTTTGCATTCTGCATTATTTTTGCATTTTGCATATATATATATATATATATATATATATATATATATATATATATATATATATATATATATATATATTAATAAATATACATATATCTACGTTCGTAGTGCAACTTAGTTTCGTAGTTTTAACAGGGTAAAACCACAAAACTTTAAGTTGCACTACGAACGTAGATATATGTATATTTATTGATATATACTTCTTTGCTTTATCTAAGCACATTGATCACTGTTTTGTTTCCACCTTATATTAAATTAACTAAATATTTATTCGCTTACCTGTGTATGCACGTAAAGCACGTATATACAGTTGCTAATATGTAATTATTTGGTTTATATCTACATTTATACCATATATATATATATATACATATATATATATATATATATTCGTGTTGGGGGAGAGAGAGAGGGGGAAGAGAAAGTGATAGAGACAGAGAAGGTGATATCTAAAAGTATCTCACTTCCTTTATCTACCTACCAGCTTTTAATAAAAATCATAATTTGAATAGTTGATTGTTACTTCAACTGGAACATTTCTTTTGCTGAAGGAAAATCACCTCTGACTAAGTTAGGAAATAGACTATAAATAGATGTGTCGTTTCGGCATCCTAGGATTTACAAAAGTTCGAAATTTGTTGCTGATAATTTCTCGGAAGATTTTGTTGCGACAAAAAGATTCTTATTTCCTCTGAAGAATAAATCCTGACCCTTTTGTTTTCCTTTCTTTGTCTTACAGGGGCTGAGTGAGTATATGCAGTTAAAATATGTTTCACCATGATGGATGCGATTAAGAACCTATTTATTCAGTACGTGCCTTGAAGAAAAGGGTTACAGTCAACATATGATAAGAAATTAAAATTATGATAATAAGGAGCACAGAGAATGATTGACCCTCAATTTGATGCGGTCAAGATTGAAGTATTTCGGAAAGCAACCACGCGTGTCTCTTCCACAAATTAGTAGCTCTTGAGGGGAAAAGCGGTTTGATTGGAATGTTCTGCTCACATTTAGATCCCAGGAGGATGATTCCACTCTGTGGAAATGGCAAAGCATGCCCTAGCTGCTAAGGTGCGAACTGTTGAAAAATACTGGTGTCAGACGCCTTCGAATAATCTCGCACTAATAGTATTCCGTATAGAGAGATAGTATAGTGAATAGAGTAGAGAATAGCGATCCGTATAGTAATAGAGGATAAGCTAGGAATAACGATCAATTTGACGTCACGCGACTTCCTATATATGCATTTCCTCTATGGTCACGTGGTCTACTTAATTCAATAATGAGATCGCCTGTGTTTTCTCACTGGCGATCTATGTTCAAATTCAAGTGTCGGCAGCGACACTTTATCCTATATAACAATCTGTTGAAAAGAGATGGCAAAATAAAAAAAAGTCATCACCCACAGACCGCGTAGACGATTTTGAATTGTATCAAATCTGGAAAGTAAAGATTGTGCGTTTTTGGTCAGCTATGACTTTTGTAAAGATAAATAATGTATATAATAATGTATATTTATGTGTAGTTAGATAATGGGGTAGATTTTTACATATATTTATTCACGATATAAAAGATGAGGATTGCTGATTGTATGATTTGTTTTTTACAGCCTTGTCGCTTATTTAAAGTCGAAATATATTTTGCATTGTACGAAGAATTCGTTTATTTATAAGTGAATATTGCATTAACAATTTTCTGAGAATAGCAATGATTTTTTTCCAGATAAAAGTCCTATTTAACCCGTAGCTAGGGGGATGACATGGATTCATACCGTTCCCAAGAATATTTTCGCGCAACGAACCGGACTGGAATTCGAACTCGGCTACTCGATTTCTCATTCACAGCCGCGAGAAAGATGATGATCACTCAACGAGCTATTGTGGGTAAACAATTTTCGATTAGCAAACAAGGATCGTTTGTAGTTTGTGGCATTCTTCTGCAAATTATGCAAATAAATATTGAAATATTAAAATAATCGAATGCAATTTAATTGTTGAAACATTTAACATTTATCAGAATTCGAATGACAACGGCAGATGCAGTCTAAGCAAAGATGGATTCTGTCAGTATTTGCTCTGTGTAATTATATAGGTTCATATATATATACACCACTAACCCTTACCTCTCACATATATGCGCACATGTATTGAGAAATATATTTATAGACGGGGGATGTGTGATTGAAATGCCCTATCGATCGAATGTGCATTGACCGGAAGTAACCCTTGATGGAATATATTGACGTCATTTCGCCATACTTGCGAATACCGTCTCGTAAGTATAAGTATGCTAAAAATACAGGCGGGACGTTGAGAGGCGTCATCAATCGTCTCCATGTTCGGCCTCATAGATTAATGGCCAATTCTCGAGGATTTTTAGAAGATTTAATTCACATTGACTGGTTGGTTTTCATATTATATATATATATATATATATATATATATATATATATATATATATATATATATATATATGTGTGTGTGTGTGTGTGTGTGTGTGTGTGTGTGTATTAATAATAAATATATATTATTTTACCTTATCTAGCACTAATATTAGCAATAGCACTCAATGTGCGATATTACACACACACACGCGCGCGCGCACACACACACACACACACACACATAGAGGCAACAGACTGTTTCGTGCTAAACAATCGTCAGGCTACATGTATTGTTTTTTTCTCGTTTATTTATATATACGGGTCAGTGATGCATTGTGGATAGTCTATTCTAACGGTATTTTGGCAGGAGTGGTTTGTTAATTTGTTTATTATTTATTTATTTGGATTAATTTATTTTGTTTTTGTTTTTATTTCATTTATTTTTATTTATTCTTTTGAGTTTTCGATTTTTAAGTAACGTAGTAAAAATTTGTTTTCGTGTTTGCATTTTGAGATGAGTTCTCGTCGTTTATTTAGTAGTTTATTTTGGTCTGGGAAGATAATTAGAGCTATTTTTTCCTCTAAGCAGAGTTTGCAATTTTTGGTTTGATTGTTGTAGACTGATGTTCTTTTCCTTATTTTCCATTATATTTTTGGTGTGATCACAAATATTAATGGATTTTACATTTAATCCGACATATTTTTACTACTTCAAATATTATTTTTAGTAGATACCCGTATTTGAGTAAGACGATCCATTTCATATTTAACAGTATTTATTTTATTTAATAGTGGATAAAACAGTTGGTTGAAGTAATCCAATGATTTGACTCAAAGAGTTCTCTGTTCAGTAACTGGCCACAGAAGAGATGAACAAAATCTTGGAAAGTTGGAGTAACTGAAACTGAGATATCAGTCCGAATAATTTAAATAGTGTAAATAGTTACAATACTTCATAAATATAGAGTGATGCTAAGTATTTATTTCGTCTGAGGGCATATTTCCTTTTATAAGTTTTCTCGAGTGTGTAGGCAGGTAGACAAAATAAATACTGTATACTGTTTAAAATAAAAAGTAGCATTTACTCAAATTCGGGTACCGAAATTCAAATAACGTTTGAAGTAATAATAATAATAATAATAATAATAATAATAATAATAATAATAATAATAATAATAATAATAATCTATGCATATATATATGTGTGTGTGCGTGCTTGCGTGCGTGTGTGTATGTATGTAAGCATATAATTTAAAATTTACTATATTTATGGTCAATATCGGAGATGGACCGTTTATTAGCAGTACAGACATAGGAAGGTGACTCAGTTTTACGCCTGAATTCGATCTTCAGAACAACTGTTACTGCTACTTTAACTGGTTCTATATATGTTCTATATATGTATAGGTTACTGAATGACTAATGAAGGTAGTAGGGAGGAATAAAACCCGCCTTTCTCAGTTCTTTTGTTTAGAGATAATATCTAGCCTGAATATCGCTTTCAGGCATGAAACTAACAGTTCTATGCAGTGTTGATTCCTATGACCTGCCGACGTATACATATATTTTTATAGTTTGCCATGCAAAATGAATTGACTTTTGGAAGTCTTATAACCAGAAAATCCCATTACAACACCCAATAAAAGTAGAGAGTCACCTGAAATCATGTCACAAAAAATTGGTTACTATTTTTTAAAAGTTTCTTTCATAGTTTAATCTCAGTCTCAGCATTGATTAATTGCCGTAGTATACATCCACTTAATTATCCCGCTCCTTACGTACAAAGAGGTTAACTTTAAAAGATTAAAATATAGGCTAATTAACTCTAAAATTAATGGAAGCGTTTAAGCTTTAAGTAACTGACACTGTTAAAAAAACGATCTTGGTTTTATTAACAAAATAAAAATAACACCAGTTGTTTTGTAATTGATTGTTTGGGTTTAAATTTGCCAGAAAGTATGAAAAGGCATTTATCATTTATTATCTCACCCCAAGGAAGGCGATAATGCAACTAAGGCGCAAAGGGTTTCTGTGAGTGAAAAAAGAATGATAAAACTTTAGAAGGAACCGGAAACCCAATCCTAAACAGGAAACAAGGGATAAACCTGTTCCATAGACATCGGATGAGTGCGAACCGGACGATAGGCGAACCTATCTATGGAAGAGGTAAATAAGCGTCATTTAATTTATATAATCTCAAACAATTTTCATCTTACCAGAGATAAAGATTAAAACTGAAACCGATGCAAATATGTTTCACTTGTAACTAATAGACTAGAACGAAAGACAAAAGTTTCACGATAATTCAATTTGGCCGAATGTAATTTCAAACGAAAGAAAATTCTCAAAATAATTATAAAAATGTGTTTTTGTTTTATCATAATGAAAATAAACGAGGTGAATTTGCATCTGGAAACAATATTCAACAGTTTACTTCCAAATCATAGAAAATAAATGTACGTCTTTTTTATCTTTACATTATATTTTCAAATGTAATTTCTCTTTCACTCCTTCTTTTCTCGGGGAACTAACAACTAATGCGTGAAAATTGTCCCTAAAACCTCATTAATAAAACCTCAAGTTGATTCAAGCTAGCGAAGCCCTCATAAACTCATAAATCATGTGTGGAGCAAATAAAATTTATTACTATTTATTTTTTAAAGAAAGAAATGAATGTCAAAGCTTTCTTTTATATTTTTTTAAATCACTTGCTTCCCAAATCAATTTTTTTATTTTCTCTTAAGTTTTCCAGTTTTATTTATTTATTCATTATCATTATTATTTTTTTATTTTTATTTCCTTTTAATTCTCTTGTAAACACATTTCTTTCCGGATTCCGCCCAGAGACCTAAGGTCAGAAATGGCATCATGACATTTTCCACTGACTAATAAAATAAACATACGCACACACACACAGACAGACACACACACACACACATAGTTTACTGATGTGTATACAAAGCACACGCATCGCAGCCAAATCACGATTCCGATACATCCACATTAGAGGAGAAATAGAATAATTGAGAAGGAAAGCGGCAATATTGAGGACTATATTTGGAAGTTTAAGATTTTGTATTCATTTTGTTTGCATTTTATGTTTCCACTAGTAAATCTGTCGTAAGTACAAGCATTATTTTTTGACCAACTATCGTATCATTTTTTTTATTCACTTTTACACTTCAAATGGATTTTTAAAAAATTTATATCACTTTTTTAATATTTCTTTTCATTTTATCCATTTCCGGTAGGCTTTTATTATTTTCTTTTTTTTTTCATTCATGTCTTTAATTTCACCGTTTTGTACACTTCTTTATATTTCTTTTGAATTTTTTTTATTTTAATCTTTTACTATTTCAGTTTTTTCTTGTAGTTTCTACCTCTTTCTTCTTCGTCTTCCATCAACATTTTATCATTTTTGTACTTGTTTAATCGCATTTTAAATTTTATTAACGCCATCTTGTATTTGATTTTTGATATATCTTGTTTGTCTTTTATATATTTAACATTTATATATTATATTTTATTTCTTTAAAAGAAAAAAGAAATATTGTTTATTTCTAAATATTTCTTGTGGATTTTTCTCTCGAATTTTAAAAACGTTCTATGTCTTTAATTTCATATTTTTGTAAAATTTTATTTTTATTTTGTTTATTTCTGAACCTTTACTACGGATTTCTGTTGATTTTTTTAATTTTTTGGTTTTCAAAAGCATCAAGATTCCTTCTTAAATCTCAGTGAGTACATTAATGCGAGACAGGTTACTGGGAATAGGCATATCAATAAGTTCATAGCTTAATGATGAAAACGGCATTTTAATTTATAGGACAAATATTTATTTTTCAACTTTATCATTTTCCTTGTCGATGCACATCATCCAGGGATCAATTTTAATCACATATCATTGAATTTTCAAATCAAAATTCAGCTCATGACTACAGACACACAGACAAACAGACACACACACACACACACACACACACACACACATACACACACATGTATATATATATATATATATATATATATATATATATATATATATATATATATATATATAAATATAGTTCTAAAGTGTGTTATATTTATGGGATAAAGTGCTTAATATCAGAGATAGAGCGTATGTGAATATAAATATCAAAGTGAACATTAAACACTCAGAGGCGATAGACTGTTTCATGCGATACTTCAATGTTCACTTATATATATATATATATATATATATATATATATATATATATATATATATATATATATATATATACACGATACGATGGTTAAATTGTCGTCTAAATGACGCAGAAATGAAAATATCTCTGGCATCTCATTTTAACAGATCACCAACATGCTTAGGACTTCTTTTCTTGTCAGAACGATCAGAATGTGTTTACCTTCGTAATCATCATTAGATTCATCCAACTCTTCCCTCATCCCCTGCGCTGTCCTCGGATTGGCATCCAAATGCTCTGAAATGTTCGTACTGGAGCTTCCGGCGTGAATAAGAATAGTACAACGTGTCGTTTGCAAATCTCTGGTGGAGTGAATTGCGTTCTGGTGATTTTTTTCTCACAGACGGTGCCCAACTAACCCTACTCTCTAGCCACGACTAAACGCGTAGTTTGTATATGATTTTGTCGACTGAACACATATAAACATTATACTTCAGTTAAATCCAATGTCATACTGAAATTGATCTCTACCATGATTAACCAAGATTTGAGGACGTCATCTGCCATACATTCCTGAAGCATCCAAATCTCAATTAATATTCGCCTGAGACTCGTTTTACCTACAAAAAAATAAATAATTAAAAAGCGAATTACTTTGGAAAACTACGAAAGTCATCATAAGTCGGTAAAATTTCTTAATTATGACTTCATTTTGTCGGTAATTATTTTCAACGATCTGATTAGAATTATTTTGTTTTGTTTTCTGATTTATTTTCTCGTTCCAGAGACGAAAATGAAAATTAGTTTCCTTTTAACGATTATTCCTCCGGCATAATATCTGTCTTCAATCATTGATTTAGATTCCTGTCGTGCTTCATTTTGTTTTGTATTTTGCTTATGATGAATGATGTTGAGATGGGTTGTGAGAAATACATGACTTTGAAAAGCTTCGACCGTGAGGTGAATCTTGGATGCGTTAATGCTGTCCTAAAATTTAAACAGAACGCTTGATACATTTGGCGTTGAGTCCAGTTATGCCGCTTAGTTTCTTGTGGGTAAAACTAAAAATAGAATTCGTACTTGTTTTCTTGTAAATCAGGAATCTTCTTTTCATTCATGTTAAGACATCACACACAACAGCTAATATTTAATTCCTATTTATCACAGAAGTTTCTGTTCAGCCAGATGCAAGCAGTTTCTTTTACGTGAACCAATAAACTGAACGAACTTTGTTGACGTCCACTCCAAACTATCTCCTCTTCTCATTTACACCAACAGTAGAAATATCGACGTATGGCAAAATTCCGTATCAAGCCTTGTTCATTGTGCCATTATTCAGTTAATAATCTAAGATTCTACCCAAAACCCTAACGTCTTTTCAGTAGAATTAAATACGGAAAAGAAAACAGAAAAAATAGTATGAATTAAAAAAAAAAGACAAGAAAATGTGTTGAATCGTTCAGTTTGGAAATGGTATCACTCGAGGGGAAGTGAAAGTACTTTAGATATCATGGCGGCGATACTATGGCGCTGTAATGGTTCTTTTTGTACGATAGCATGATGTCAATGATCTATTTTTTCTACCTTTTGCAGGAATAGACATTTAAAAGGATAACTAAAATCCTTAGAGCATAATTGTTTATATTTCTTTCTGGTTTCTTCATATTCTCCTTTTCTCTTTTCTATGCTCTCTACCTTCTTTTTGAGCTTCTTTCTCGTTTTACTTTTATTTATTTCATTTATTTTGTCTTTCTCTTCTTTTTTAATTTCTTTTCACTCATTTTCTTTTACTTTCATCGTTTTATTTTCAACTTTTTCCTTCTTAACTTCATTCATTAATTGTTTTACATTAGTTTCTGTTATTTTTCTTCTTTTCCTTCCTGTTCACCATATTTTCCAGCTTTCCCAAAGTATTCATTTATTCAGATCCTCCCTTATGTTCTTCTTTTCCTTCTATCTTCTTCACTTTTATTTTCTTTCCTTCATTCTGTTCATTCTACAATTTTTATTTCTTCCTTCTCTTTTCTTTATTTCTTTTTTTCTTTCACATTCTTGTCTTTTTCCATCCTGTCATTTCCTTTCCGCGATCTTTCTTCTTTTATGTTACTTGTTTTATATTGTGGGGACCTACCTACAAATGGACTCTTCCACATCTATATAATATGGCTACTGACTCTGAATAAGGTGAGTCACCAAGTGAGGGGACTCCTGTCGAACTCTCTACTTTGGCAGAGAGGAACCCGGACGAGTCTTTGCCGAAGGGCAAAGTTTCGTCCGGGGTGGTAGACAAGCCTTGAACCCGTTTATACGTGTTCTTAAGGGAGTATTTTTGGCCGAGCTTACGGGCTCGGAGAAACCCACGTTAAACTCGGCCTTGTGCCACATACTTTCCTCTTGGAGGGACTGTTAAATATCGAGTCACCAAATGAGGGTCACCGAGTAGTAGCCATAGAGTGAGTGAGTGAGTCGGGACACCAGTGAGAGAAAGTACTCCCCAGTCCACATTTACCTTTGTACTACGTTTCTGAGAATATACTATTTAACCTATATCCGAGTCCGTGTTATTTTTCTATGGTTTTACACCATAAAAACTGGTGACGAAGAATATTCTAACCACAAAGAGAAACCTCTACCTAAAAGAAAAAAAAAGGTCACGCCATAACTCTAAAGACGTCTAAAGATCCCAATGTGTTAACCTCAAGTCAGGCGAACCAAAGAGAAATTTTCACGCAAGAAAGGTACACATACAACAGTTGTATGTTAATATACAACTGATAAAGAAAAAACGGACACCAACGGAATAACAGGCAACGTAAATACGAAAAAAGGCACAGATGGGGACGTCGGATATATTTAGGAAGAAGGGAAAAGTATAAAAGAAATATTAACTCAATCCATTTAAAACCAACAACTTGAAAATACTTACTACTGAAAAATTGTGAGTAAAATTTTGTTCCTTTCCCCTCGTTACTATAATCTAAAGCATTGCATTGTTCTTTGCTTCTCTTGACCACACAGGGAAAAAAGGAAGAAAGAATATATTTTCTGTTAGCAGCGTGGTTGTTTATGCAAATTTTTTTTCTCTCCTCTTAGAGAAAAATTGAAGCACTGTATTAGAAAAAAAAAGATTTGTTTTGTTACCAACCAAAGCTGGGAAATATTAAGGAAAGGAATTTCTTTCGCTCTCTTATAGAAGAAAAATTGTCTGAATTCCGTGTTTTTTTTCTTTCTCTCTGAAAACACGTATTTGAAGTCATTATGGAGGACTTTAAATCAATCATTGTTCAGATGATGAAAGCACAACTTGATCATCAACAGAAGACTGAGGAACGTATACTACAGCAGCAACAGAAGTCTGAGGAACGGCAACAAATGTTGGAAGAAAAATTGCTCCAACAAATTGAACAGGAAGAAAAGCAAAAAAAACGGGAAGAAAAATTGCTTCTACAGCAGAAAGAACAACAACAGTTTTTTTTTAATTCCAAAAAACAAGAAAAATTACTTCTAAAAACATTAAGTACAAAGTAACCAAAAACTTTCTGTCCGTATTTGATTGAAGTTGAAATATATACGAAATGCGTGTAGCAATTGTTTTCAAATTCAAAGACGTTATAAAAAAACATGCGCACCGTGCCCAGCCATCAATTATAAACCGGACAGCTGTGAGAAGGATGAAAGTGTCTAGAGAGATCGTTCGGGGCTGTTTGCTTTACGACTTCAAAGTGGGCTTATCAGCAGCTGCATCAAGTCGCCGCATATGTCAAGCGTTTGGGTATAGTGCTGTGGATGAACGTACTGCAAGGTGTTGGTTTCGAAAATTCAAGTCGGGAGATTTGTCTCTCCATGATGAGCCTCGCAGTGGACGACCACAGGTCTTGAATGACGGAGTCCTGAAGGCGGCCATTCAAGAGGACAGTAGTCTAACGTGTGGTGAACTTGCAAGACAGTTCAACGTTTCCGATGAAACAGTTAGACTTCAACTTCACCGCCTAGGTAAGACGTACAAACTGAGCAAGTGGGTTCCGCAAACGCTGTTGGAGGTCCACAAGGGACAACGAGTGGCAGCCTGCGTATCACTGCTTTCTCGCCACTGTACCACATCCTTATTCAATCGAGTGCTTATCAGTGATGAAAAGTGGTTTCTGTACGAAACTCCCAAGACATTGGTTGTCTCCTCAGGATGCTGTCCCTCACATCGCAAGACCGCCTATGCACCCACGCAAGATTATGCTTTGTGTCTGGTGGATAGGTCGTCAAGTGGTTCATTATGAACTGCTACCAACGGGCCAAACGGTCACTGGAGCAATTGAAACGTGTGCAACAGGCATTGCGCCAGAAGGAGCCAGCACTGGTGAATCACAAAGGTGTGCTTTTCCTCCATGACAACGCCAGGCTTCATGTCGCGCGAGTGGTCAGGGATACCATACAGCAACTTGGGTGGGAGACTTTGTGCCATTCACCTTATTCACCTGACCTTGCGCCATCCGATTACCACCTATTCCACTCCCTGGATAATCATCTTCGTGAGAAATCCTTCAACAATGAAGCAGACTTGCGCAAAGCCTTCTTTGCGTCAAATGAGTTCTATCGCAAGGGCATTGAACAGCTGGAGACACATTGGCAGAAGGTACTGGATGCCGATGGCGATTACTTCGAAGACTAAATATAAGTTACACATACTGTGAAGCGTTTTATTTTTTTCCTTTAAAACGGACAGAACTTTTTTGGTTACCTTGTAAAAAGGATGTTAGTGAAAACAACACTGCATTTTCTCACAACACAATTTGGAATTCTATGGAGACATTCAATTATCTTCCTGAAGAAGATAAAACATTTGAAGCTTTCTATAGAAGATATGAAGATCTTTTTGCGGTTGATTGTGAGGATTGGCCGAACGCTAAAAAAGTTCGCCTACTTTTGAGAAAGTTGGGAACAGCGGAACATGGTAAGTTCGTCGATTACATTCTTCCGAAGAAAACAAGTGAACTGGGGTTCGATGAAGCAGTAAAACCTTTGTCTGAGTTATTTAGCCCTAATACAACACTTTTTCACAAAAATGGAAGTGTTTTAACTTGTCAAAATGGGATGACGAAGATTATCTTACTTTTGTGTCCATTGTGACGATTGTCAGCTGACGATTTCAAATGTTTAATATTTGCCCAAGGTTTAGTCTCCACAAAAAACTCGGAGATTAGACGGAGAGTTCTATCAAGACTAGAAAGCGAACCAGGTCTCACATTACAAAAACTAGCTGAAGATTGCCAGGAAGTAATCAGTGTTAAAAGCGATTCCAAAAACATCGAGGAATCAGGCATTTCTTATGTTAGAAGAATTAAGTACAAGCCAAAAAATTACTCCCCGGGAAAAGGTAAAGAAAGCAAAGAGTATGCCCATTCACAATCTAAAAGTAGACGACCCTGTGAGAAACAAAAATTACCCCCAAGGCCATTCGGACGTTGTGGTGGACAACATTGGGTGGCAGACTGTTTTTACCGAAACAAGACATGTAATTATTGTGGCAAAATTTGCCACAAGGGGGCGTACTGTAGAAACAAAAGGAACAACAGAAACAGTCAGACAAACTGTATCAAATGAAAATTTGATAATAATCTACGAAAATACGTTGTAGTTAACATTCTAAACAAAACAGTTAAGCTGCAACTAGATTCTGGCTCGGATCTCTCAATCATTAATCTTGGAGGAAATTAATGATGAAAAAGGCAAACAAAATAGCCCGTGCAGTAACAGGTGACAAAATCAAATTTGAAGGTGAGCTAACGCTACCTGTAACACTAAATGGCATCACAAAGAAACTAAAAGTTTTCGTCCATAAAAACTCTGAGAATTTATTTGGGACGGATTGGAAGGAACGGTTTAAGTTGTGGGATCAACCAATCAACAATTGTTTCCAAAAGGTGGAAAATATGACAACAGATGCCCAAGACCAGAAAGACGAATTAAAAGAAAAAAGTTTTCTCGGCGGGGCTAGGAAAATGTAATAAGACAAAAGCCAGATTCGAGTTGAAAGAAAACGTTCAACCAGTTTTCAAAAGTAAAAGATATGTCCCATTTGCATCAGTAGGAAAAATTAACGAAGAATTAGACCGACTAGAAAATACCGGTATACTGTCCAAAGTAAGTTTTAGCGAATGGGCAGCCCCCGCTGTATACGTAAGAAAAAAGTCCAACCAAATTCGCGTCTGTGCGGATTTCTCAACGGGCCTCAATGCGCCTCTAAAAGATTACCATTACCCTCTCCCCACACTGGAGGAGGTATTTAATAAACTATATGGTGGGGAAATATTCTCCAAATTGGACTTAAGCGATGCATACCTTCAAATCCCTGTTGAGGGTGAGTGCGCAAAACTTCTATGTATCAACACACACAGAGGTTTATACAAGTTTGATAGATTAGATTTTGGGGTCAAAGTTGCACCTGCAATATTTCATCAGGTCATGGATACCATGCTGGGCACCCTTGACTTCGCGTGTGCCTACCTGGATGACATTGTAATAGCAAGCAAATCTACCGAGGAACATCGCAAACATATCCATAAGGTTTTTGAGACAATTCAGGATTTCGGTCTCAAAGTAAAAGAATCGAAATGTGATTTTTATAGGAATGAAAAACGGTATCTCGGGCATATCATTGACAAGAAGGGAAGATGGCCTGACCCACGGCGGGCAGAAGCTATACAAAATATGCCTGCTCCAAAAAATGTCAACGAGCTCCAAAGTTTTCTGGGACTTGCCAACTATTACCAAGTATTCATAAAAAATATGCACGAGCTACGCATGAAAAATATGCACGAGCTACGCGCTCCTCTGAATGAATTGTTAAAAAAAGAGAAAATTTGGAACTGGACAACGGAGTGTCAGCTTTTGAAAAAATAAAAAATATATTAACATCGGAACTATTTCTGACTCACTTCAACCCTCAATTAGATATCATTGTGGCCTGCGATGCTAGTTCGTACGGTATTGGTGCGTGTATCCTACATATTATGCCAGACGGTACACTGAAACCCATAGCACACGCATCGAGAACGCCGCTACCCGCAGAAAAAGTGTGCAGCCAAATTGAAAAAGAAACCTTCAGTATCATATTCGCGGTAACAAAATTTCACAGATATCTGCATGGAAGGTATTTCAATCTACAGACCGATCATAAACCAGTATTAACGATATTTGGCTCTAAAAAGGGTTTACCAGTTTATACGGCGAATAGACTTTTGAGATGGGGTACCATCCTTCTCAACTATAATTGTAAATTAAATTATTTACCAATAAAATTGGCCATGCAGATGGTCTATCCAGACTAATCAAAATCAACCACTTGAAGACTCAGTTATAGCAGCTCTTCGTTCAGACTGTGAAATAAAATCAATAATAGCGAATACCGTCCGGGATCTACCTGTAACGTTGTCGGAAATCAAAAACGAAGTGCTAGAAGATGACTTTATTTTCGAGATAAAACGTAAAATCGCAACAAAAGATCATAGCGTGTCAGACGTCTACTCACTATGTGACAATGTCTTATTATATAGCGATAGAGTTGTAATTCCGCAAAAATTACAGAAGCGAATTTTAAAAGACTTCCACTGTGGGCACCCCTGTAGAAACCGTATGAAGAGTCTCATGCGGAGCTATGTCTACTGGCCGGCGATGGACAAGGACATTATGGAAATGATTAACACATGCAGAGGATGCGCCTTGGCGGCCAAAGCTCCACCTACCACTTTCAAACCCTGGCCAAAAACGGACCAGCCTTGGTCACATATACATATTGACTTTGCTGGGCCGATTAAAGATTATTATTACTTAATCGTTGTTGACAGTTACTCCAAGTGGCTGGAGGTTTTAAGATGCAAGAGGCCGACAACGGCTGTAACAATCAGTTTCCTACATGAGCTGTCTGCGAGATTTGGAGTAGTGGACTGCGTGATCAGCGATAATGGTACACAGTTTACGTCAGCAGAATTTAAGAATTTTTGCGACATCTTCCAAGTCAAGCACATAAATACGCCTCAATATCACCCTAGATCAAATGGGCAGGCAGAGAGGTTCGTTGACACGCTGAAAAGAGCATTTAAAAAAGCTCAAGGAACTCCTACCGACATAGCATTAGAGCAGTTTCTGCAAGTTTATCGCATTACGTCGAACCCGAATACACCATCAACTGGCTCGCCGACAGAAATCATGTTTGCCAGAAAGGTGAGACCCGTTTTTGACAAATTAATTCCAAAACAGTCAAAAATATGTAAGACCGAAAAAGGACCAAAACAACGATTTCTTCCTGGTCAGAAAATCTTTTTAAAAAGTTTTCAGAAGAATATGACGTACTGGGAGGAAGGCACGATCACTAGAAGGATCGGCGAGATGGTGTATATAATACAAGGACCAAGACATACCCACAAAAGACATATTAATCAAATTAAAAAACGGCATGAAATAGATTCTAACAGCACACAGGATGAAGTGGAAGAACCCATCGAGATCATTTACGACACGTTTGACCTCGAGCCCCCGCAGCATATGCATGAACAACGAAGGTCGGGGAGAAAGAGGAAATTTACCGAGCCTTTAACAATCAACCCCAAAAAGAAAAGGCATTAAATTTCTGAAAAGTAATAAACCTTTTTACCAAGTAAAAGGCTTGGGAGGGGGGTATTGTGGGGACCTACCTACAAATGGACTCTTCCACATCTATATAATATGGCTACCAACTCTGAGTAAGGTGAGTCACCGAGTAGTAGCCACAGAGTGAGTGAATGAGTGAGTCGGGACACCAGTGAGAGAAAGTACTCCCCAGTCCACATTTACCTTTGTACTACGTTTCCGAGAATATACTATTTAACCGATATCCGAGTCCGTGTTATTTTTCTATGGTTTTACACCATAACACTTTATTATTCTGTTATCCTCACATTTGTTGCTTTCATCAAATTTATTTCGTTGTTGTCTAATCTTTTGATCGAAAATTTGTGATAAAAACAATAAATCCGGGATAATAGTTCGGATAAACCGTGGAATGGTGAAAATATTTTCTTTTTCTAACTCGTATTCCTACGCCTCCAGTGTACTTCTTTCAGTAAACAATCAAACTCCATAATAAGACGGTGTCAAAAGGCCGGTTTTTCTCATGACACCGCTTTTATTTTAACTACCCCCACTCCTCGGCTATGTTTATTGTTTTAAAAAGCGATGATTAGAATTTTAATAAAACCTAAACATATGATGAAAATGAATTTATATATTTTCTTTGTTCTTGAGAATTGACCACAAAAATAATAAAGACTATTTATTTATTAGATTTTTTTATTTACACTATTTATTTATTATATTATTTATTAGAATGGTTGGCAAAACATCGGCGAATTGCCAATTAATTCGAACTTTATAAAATGGTAAATAATAAGGATGTCCTTGTAGTTGGTTCACATATTTTAATAATTTAGCAAATGTTTATAAATTTATAATTAAAAACTTGTTTTCATATTTATTTCTTTATAAATTGGTACATGTTAAATATTGCATTAGTTCTAATTGTATAAGTTTTTAGAACGCTGTAAAATTATTCTTGCAAATATTTATAATCTAATAAATAAATAGTATTTAATATTTTGTTGTCAATTCTCACGAACAAAATATGTATAAATTCACTTTCATCATATGTTTAGGTTTTATTACAATTCTAAGAGTGAAGATAGTTAAAATAAAAGCGGTGTTATGGAAAAACCGCCCTTTTGATACTCCGTCTTATTGCGAGCACGAAGATCCATGTTTGCCCTTCTTCCTTTCTTTTTTTCCTTTCTTCCTTATTTTTCTTCCCTTTTTCTCTTAAGCCATTTCCTTCTTTCTCGAAACATTTTCATCTTTTTTCTTTTCCTTCTTTTTTCTTCAATTCACTCATCACATAAAGAAAACACGTCTCATCTATACGTATTCAGTTGCTGATACGATAAACTACATCCGGCAGGAAGGCCTCTGATCGGGAGGTTGAAGATTTTGAGGAGCATGCAACCATCTCTTAATTGCTGTTGTTCCCAGGTACACCCTGACCCGGAGTGTTAGCTCTTGTTAGGGTGCCATATATCGGCAAATAGTGAACTCCCAAACACTATAAAAGGACAAAACTACATTGTTATAGTAAAAATACCAGCAATACATTTTTATATAAAAAATTAACAACGATACATATTTATAGTAGAATTACCAACAATACATTTTTAAAGAAGAATTATCAACAATAAATTTTATAGCAAAATTTCCAAAAATACATTTTATCTGTTGCTGAAGCCATACAATTGTCTCCAAAATATTTAGATTTTGGCATTAAATAATCTCTAGAGGTTGATATGCCGCTAAACTAAATCAACCAACCAATCAGTTACTGATTTTATCGAACTTTGATTTATATATCGCTAAAAGTTTCCAGGATTCTTGCATGTGATGGTGACTCTATTAAATTGATAAACTGTGGTGGCTATTCTTAGCGACATAGGACTGACTACCTGTCTGCTATCAGCCGTCAATAGTTACATCAAATGCAGGTACACCTAAGAGTTCTAAAGATAACTCTTAATATTTCTAAATTCGGAAAAGCAAACGTTGTATAAATGACATTAAACCGTCGACAACTGATATAATCTCAGTCAGCTTTTATTATACAACTCGATGTGTCTTCATAAAATGAATATTAGCAACCAACGTTGAAAGACGTTATTAGCAAGATGTCTTGTGTCTTTTAGCTTAAAAAATGTTGATTAGACAATCAAACACTTTAAATCTATAAATAAATGCAATATTTTTTATATAAAACTATAATGATTTTTATGATTTTACATGTTAATATGGGTTCCTTCACCGATCTTTCAACCCCTGATTTTCTTTTCTTACACAGAATAATAATACAAGAAGTCAGTCTGGTTTAGAGTGAACTACTATTGTCTCGACTCGTTCTGTCTCGACTCGTCCCATACGTCTCTCTTGAGAGGCGCAGTCTTTATAGTGTCAGGAAGAATTCATTGTGTCGTCATAGGGTAGTTCACATAACACTAATCAAAATATGTTTTCGGCTATAAATAACAAATAACAAAGTGTTGATAACCTGTAAAAAACAAATCAATCAATTCAAATTTTTCGATTTTGATATAACTTGGTGCATATTTCACACTTATGTTCCCCATGCAGCGAGCAATCTGTTTTAGCGTTGCGTACTCATTCCTGCCAAGTCGTTAGTACAAGCTGTTAGTGATGTCTTACAAGTAGACATTTTGATGCAAGATACTCCCAAAAGCTGGTGTCTATGTTGACCTTCTTAGACATTTTGATGCAGGATCTTCCCAAACGCTGGTGTATATGTTGAACTTCTTTGACATTTTGAGGCAAGACCTTCCCAAACGCTGGTGTTTATATTGACTTTCTTAGACGTTATGATGCAAGATCATCCCAAATTCTGGTATCGATTTTGACATTCTTGGACATCTTGATGTCCCCAAAATCTGATGTCTATGTTGACCTTCTTAGACATTTTGAGGCAAGATTTTCCCAAAAGCTGATGACTATGTTGACCATCTTAGACCGTTTCATGCAAGATTCTCCCAAACGCTGATGTCTATGTTGACCATCTTAGATATTTTAATGCAAGAACTTCCCAGATGCTGATGTCTAATCTGACATTCTTAGACATTTTGTTGCGAGATCTTCCGAAAAGCTGGTGTCTACGTTGATCTTCTTAGACATTTAGAAGCAAGTTTTTCCTAAACACTAGTGTCTGTGTTGACCTTCTTGGACATTTTGATGCAAGATCTTCCCAAGATCCTATGTTGACATTCTTAGACATTTTTATGTAAGCTCTTCCAAGATATGGGTGTCTATGTTGACTTTCTTAGATATTGTGTCACAACATGACCGATGACACAAGGAGCATATCATATAATCTCATCTAAGCAAGGCAATAAAAGCACTATGGCGCGAGTGTTAGTGAGTATGAGAAAATAAAGCACTATTAAAGAGAGAGAATACTAAAAGAACATGAATTAAAAAAACAGTAGATAATGATTGATACTGTATTTAAATTTCTGAAGATCAAAGTTCACTGGGAGGAACCCGGGAGAGAGTTCCACAAATGAGAAGTGTGAGAGAAGAAACTATTAACGTAGAACTTATGGTTATATCTCTTCATTTCAACTGTAAAATAATCAAACCTTGCTGCCAAACTAGTACTGCGCTTAAATTCCTAAAGTTTAGGCACCATAGAGGAAAAGTCCATCAGAACAATTACTGTGAAAGTATTTATAGAAAAGGCATAGGGAAGCGACGTTACGGCGGTGGAAAATGACAGAATACAAGATGTCAAGTCAGGGCCAATAACATTGCAGGTTCTTCCGATTTTATCAAGTACCTCTAAATATATAGCAGGGGCACCAAACTAGATGTGTCAGCTGTATTGAAAGCAAGGACGAATGGCAGACTTATAAATAGGTAAGATAGATTCTGGCGAATAAAAATTTGTCTAGCACGACTCAATGAACCAACTTTCCTAGCAGAAGACTTAGCAATTGACTCAATCTAATCTTTCTATTTCATGTCAAAAGAAAACGTATTATTAATCTAAAACTATGAATATTAACTAATAAATTATCATAGTAACCGTTGAGGACACAATCCTATTTTAAACACTTAATTAATCAACTTAATCAACTTAACGAGTCACTCTCTTTTTATTAGCATTTACTTAATTTAAATAATTAAATAACTTAAATTATATAAATAATTTATTTTCTAAAAATCCAAGGAAAGTAACCTTTGTTTACAAAGTAATTCAGGTTTATTTTCATTACTGAATGTTACGTCATCTTAAATATATTAATTGTACCGATCTTCGCCAAAGACGTAACTACAAACCTGTTAGCAAATGATTTCTGGATACTAGACACATTTCATGCGAGTTATAAATTTTCGTGCTTTGAGTGAAGTGCAGAAGCAAATTTCTTACTGCTGCGCATGCGTACAAAGTGATATCAAATTACCGTTTTCCAAACAATGACTGTCAGTCACCGGAAATGAAAAACTCAACCTAAACCAAATGCTTTCGTATCGCGACTGAATCGACAAAGAAGGGTTTCAGAAAAAAATCGAAAGAACCTGTTCAATTTCGGAAAATGTCAGGTTTCCAAATATTGTTGCTCCCTGGAGTTATGGAGGAAACAGAAATTTCATTTCCGGTGTAGGGAAGAACGTTGTTGTTGGACTTGAAAATGTTGTGGAAAGGTTTTTGGAAATGGCTAAAGGTAATGAATAGCATCTCAGATTAACGTTCCTTAGATACACTTATAGAAATATCTGCTCGAATGAAAATCTGTTAGTGAAGGATTTTGTTTAGGTCTTTGTTTTTAGATTTATTGTAGTGTCTCTCTTCCATAGATACGTACACATGTACGCACACAGATACACACACACACGTACACCAAGCAAAAGAGAAAAAGAAACATTGCTCACCTGCTTTTTGGATATATGAATAGGAATAACGCTACTGTTGAATATGGACTGACATGTTAACGTAATTTAAGCTTCAAGAACCTAACGAAGGATTAATTCGAAGCTGCTACTGAAGAAAAAGAAGAAAATTAAATTATATACTAAATGTATTTATCACTTGAGAATCTAAATAATCTAATTCGCTGTTGTAAATTATCACAAACAACGGAATCGACAGAAATTTATTAGATCAGCAACTTCTAGGCTGTTTTATATATGCAACATATGACGTATAGTGAGAAAGAATGACGACGAATATTGACCTCGTCATATTCCCCAAATTCCCGGGTTACAACTCTTATGTTAAAAGAAAAGCAAACAAAGATTACAAAGTGATACGTTCTATGTTAATAGTTTCTTCTCTCGCACTTCTCGCTTGTGGAACTCTCTTCCGGTTTTTTGCTTCTCACTCAACTTTGATCTTCAAAAATCTAAATGCAATGTCAATCGTCATCTTCTATCTCCTTAATTCCTCCTCTCTTATTATCCTCTCTCCTTAATGTTTTTTTCTCAAATTCTTTCACACGCTTTCAAGTAACCCCTTGCATTTTAGTGGCTTTATAGCCTTGCTTGAAGTGAAATGGTTAAAAAAATGGTTGATTTTAACGTCAAAAGAATATAGAAAGAATAAACAATATAGAAATAATTAATAAGCAGTTTAAAATTTTTAACATTAGAAAATTATCAAATTTATTGACAGCGGAAAAAATTGACGAGCTCACTGGGGATTGAACCGGAATAGTTACTCTTTTCTCTCTCTTTCTCTCTCTCTCTCTCTCTCTCTCTCTCACACACTTACTCACTCTGTGTGTGTGTATGTGTGTGTGTGTGTGTGTGTGTGTGTGTGTGTGTGTGTGTGTGTGTGTGTGTGTGTGTGTGTGTGTGTCACCATTTCTGTCCGGTTAGCTAAAACATTGAACTTTATCAATTTTCTTTGCATCCATCTGAATGGGTCTCTTCGTCAAAATGGAGTCATTATCACAATATTCAACATTTGATTGCCACACTGAGAATAAATAGTAAACTGGGAAAAGTGGAAACTTATTTTGTTGCTTACACAATTGAGGATGACTATGACCAGAAAGGATTCACACTGGCCAAATTTGATTAAAAAAAACGACTAAGGCATTATCTATAGATGGAAGTGCGGTAGGCTTAGCCGAGAAAGAGAGTTTGCAAGTCGTGCTCTCACACAACTAGAGTGCACAGACAGAACGCGAAGAACTCACAGTCACATGGCAATGTGAATACTTCCACATCTATATTTTAATGCACCATTCCATAAAAATCGTTAAAAAGGCTCGGACCCAGCTCATCAGTCATTGAACCAAGGCTGCGAAAAATATAGTCGACTGTTTCGCTGCTGTCCAGATTGTGGAAACTCTGTTTGCTCGCTGAATTCACCGCCAGTGGTAGAGAACAAACAGGTAGCTGGGGAATACCTAAATTACATGGTTTCCATATCAAATGGATTTAACGTCAGATAGTATGAAGCACATGTGCAGAAAAAAAAGCTTATATCAGACCCAATAACCTTCATGTCATGTCGTTGATGCAGTCATCATAAACCCTTCAACTTCTTTACCAACTGGTACCAATGACTATTACAAAAAGGATCCATGGTTACTTACCCCCAGGGAAACAATTTCACCACAAGGAACAGTATTTTCTTCAATAAATCACCCATACCTCAAACCAATGTTAAAATTGTCGACCTCGTTACTTGCACTGATTCGGACAATGGCAAAGCTGTTATCCATCCATTCTCGGATACGCTACAACCATAACAAAATAATGCGCAATCTCTCACAAAAAACACGACCGATGACACAAGGAGCATATCAAGACTAATCTAATCTCATCTAAGATATAAGTTTTTCATTTTTTTAAACTATGATCAAAAAGGAGAGAATCAATAACAAACAAATCAATTTCACATCTTACAAGGACATAATCAAATTGTTAATTTATATTTGGATCAGAAGTAAACGGCTGTTTTCATTCTTTCCATAATATGACTGTTCGAACCTTAAAGCATAGACACGCACAAAAACAGAAACACTTTAATATTTCGGCCCCATATCAATAAATAAGGGAGACTATTCAGCAATTAACCAAAGTCTAATTACATTTGAAATTTGGTGTTTTACGATGTTTTAACATACAAGCTTACAATGTAGAAAACGTGTTTTTGTAATATGATAGAAGAAGTAAAATTAAATAAAACTATTAATACATTTTACATAAAATAATAATACTCTTCAAATAATGATCCTTTTACTTTTTTAATATTTCTATATAAACTGTGTAATAATTTAATTTACAAAATAAAGACAGCATTATTTTACTTATGCCATTATTTTGAACAGCAATTTTCATTTCTTCTTTCAATGTTAATTTGGTTATTTCAGCTTTTGTAACAAGTATAAGAATATAGAAAATTGGATCATTATTAACGAAGCAGGCTCGAACGTAAACACTACACGATTATTATTAAGTTGCAAATTGAACTGCAAATTGTTTTATTCTTTAAGTCAGCATTTTAACGATATTACCTTAATAAAAATTTTACGTGGATTTTTGCTGCGTTACAATAAAAAAAAGTATACGTATCCACACACAGAAATTGGATCATGATACGAGGGCAGCTCTCAAAGTAATTCCTCTTATTTTAGTATATTGATCCACGACATCAGAGGAGGGTGTTAGTTGTATGGCAGTAGAGATTGATCCGAAGAAGAAGTGTAACATTGAATTCCTTTATACGGAAACAATTGCATTCACTGACATTCATCGATGCATCCTGAAAATTGACAGAGACCAAACAGTGGATGTGAGCACAGCTTAGCATTTGGAAATGGCTTTCAGCATCGGTGCTAACAGCGATATGTGTATCAAGCGCCGTTTCAGGCGATTCCAACATATCTGACAACGAACAAATTGAACAGCTCTTGTTTATCACAGAGGAAAATGTATACAAAATAGTGATTTGCAACTGGAAATTTTCTCTATCCAACAGTGTTGTGGTGCTTTCTCTGGAAATAAATAAGAAATGTTCCATTTGGAACGTCCTTTGTAATATAGACAGATTAGACAGGAAGTGTATAGGCACAATTAGTAAATCATGGAATTTATTGATTTCTGGTTATCTGGTATTTTTTATAAAATTTCTTTTTTAATAAATACAGTAGGTACCCGGTTTACGACAGTCCCTACCTACGAAGATTCATGGTTACGACGCAATCTGCATTAATCTTGCATCGATTTATGCCGTTTACATCGTGCATAAGGCGACATGGGCCAGTCTTCCAAGCGTAGTGTAACCTCTTTTGATGGCGGTGCTTCGAAGAAAAATGAAAACCGTCAGCTTGGAATTGAAATTAGACATTGTTAAAGGTTCTGAAAAAGGGAGAAACAGCGACGAACTTTGGTCGATTGCTTAGCGTAAGTTGTTCGACTGCTGCTTAGAAACATCTACATATACATATGTCTGTACATACTGAGTTGCCCTGTAAGAGAGAAGGATATTTTCTTGTTAAACTATAAGTTGCGGAATTTCCGAGAAAAAGGAAAAACAAACTTTCATTTCATTATATGTATTATATTTATGTCCTCCATGTGTTTTTTAGACCTAATTATGTTAACATATGTCATAGAAATGTGTTGTTATTTCCCAGATTATTATTACTCTATTATTGCGTTAGTATAGGGGAGTGGCGTAAGGGTTTAGTCACAGAAAATAGCAGGTTCGTTCCGACTTACACGGATAATCGCGTTACGACGCGTCATAGGAACTGAACTCTATTGTAAGTCGAGGACCCCTGTGCTTTTTTCTGGTAAAATTGAATAGAATATGAGTCATTTCAAATAATGTCAAACCAACTAAAGATCTCAACTTAAGTGGGAAAGAGATCTTCCATTCTGAGTTTCTGTAACTGCTTAATTTCATAATAGAAGGAAAATGAAAATAAGAAAAATAAACAGACAAATATATACTTGAAAAAATGAGCATCGCTAGGTCACATTTCCTGGTCACCTGGTGAGGATCATCGAACTTGCAAGAGTTTTTCAAATCAATATCTCGCTACACGAATATACACGTACACACACACACACACACACACACACACACACACACACACACACATCCGCACACACACACACACTCAAACATACACATGCACACACACATATATATGATGTGTGGAAGCAAAATTTGCAGTATTACTGTGACCATTGAACTATATTCTGTGAATGCTTTTAGGGTTGATTTTTGTAAGAAACAAATCTGATATTCTGCCATTTGTACTTCTAATGACTTTTGCTTTATATTCATGAAAAATACTTTTCATGAACACAGTCTATTCTTTATTCTGAATCAGGTTTCACATAATTTCGTCCTTACGATTCTGTTTCTTCTCCTTCCGCCCAACGTAAATATATCGATTCCACTTCATGGCACGAGGATTAAATTTACGATCACAAGGTATACTAAAACAAAGGCAACGTTTCCTTGAACATGATATAACAGTCTTTGATAAGGAAAGAACACAAATGAGATTTAAGGCTCAAAATTTAAAACACTAAGGTTCAAAATTCTGAACACATTACTGAATATGATAGGCTTCTAAAAAATATAAAATCCAGAGGCTAAAACCGCTGAAATATTGAGACTATAAGAAGCAATATGAAAACAACAAGCCAATATATAAGTTGGATGAAACTGTTGCTGTGTGGAGAAGGATTTTATAATTTCACGTCGAAACAGTCATGCCCGTTGTTAGATATTAAAGAAAATGAATTTATGGATAGCCATAACCGTTTGACTGGACATGGCATAAAATATGCCTGCTTTCAATAGTATTGCCATGTGAATGTGAACAATTTTCTAACGTTACCAGATGTAAAAAAATTCTTGTGTAAATGATTTGTGCCGATGAGAAGAAAAATACTATAGCTATTCGTTTCATGAGTTCGTATGTTTTTCGTTTAGTGAGTTCATGACATTGATATTTAGTGAATAACAACTCAGAACTTTTGCTAGAGGGCGCTAGCTGCACCATTTTGAAAGAAGAATATCTTGTTTAATTCATTTCGAGAAAGTCGGAAGCGTGACTCTCATTTTAAATTAATCAAAGGATACAAAAAGTTCCAAAATATATCAGATGAAAAAGTTAATAATTTGATCGTGAACATAGACGAAAATAAACTATATTGATAATGTTGTTATTAATAACAACGTGCAAAATCACAATGCTAACATTATTTTTGTAAAAAAAATTATATAAAGAAACTGAATCGAAACAATGGAAATGGAAGAATTCTCATCAATAATAATGAAGATTAAAATAAAAAGGCTGAAAGGATAGAAAGACAATAGTAACATTAACATTATTAATGAAGACAAAAAAGGCTGAAAAGGAAAAATAGCAATAGCAGCATTGGCATTAATAATGATGATTTTTTTAAAAAAAAAGGCTGACAGCGAAAAAAATAGTAACATTTGACTAAAGAAATGAGAAAAGGGGAATAATAGTATTAGTATTAACAAGAATGGAAAAAGATCAAAAGGCTGCAAGCGAAAAGGCATTTATAGCAGCATTCTAATTAATTAGAACGAACAATAAAATAAAAAAGCTGAAAGCGTAAACAAAGCAACAGTATTATTAGTATTAATAATGATGAAAAAATGAAAAAGCTGAAAGCAAAAATTGCATTATGGCATTTACTTTAATAATTATGAAGTCTATATTATAATTCATTTTAATAATTATTCAAAACAAACAGCAAAAAGTATTGAATAATTTTAAATTCTATTTTGGAAATTGGATTTTGTTGTATAATTATACTGTCGGAGTTAGCTCCTCCTCAGTTTCCTTAATCCTTCAACAGGAGTCTCTCTTTCCTGGCTATAAATACTGGCTGACCCTTCGCCTCGTTTCCTACAACTTTTAATCCAGAGGGGAGGTATTGTCGGAGTTATCTCTTCCTCAGTTTCCTTAATCCTTCAACAGGGGTCTCTCTTCCCTGGCTATAAATACTGGCTGACCCTTCGCCTCGATCTCTTTTCCGACTCAGGCCTTGGGTCACTACCTCGCACGGAGACGAGGTAAAATCGTTCTTTTTCCACCGACACCAATACGTGACCTCTCATAGATACAGCGTTTCCCAAATTCTGGGAACGCGCTAAGAACAATACACGTACGTACGAACACTCAACACAATACATACACATAATTTCTCCATACAAACACTATGTAAATTTTCATGTCTTTGTGTAACTTGTTATTAATATATATTTGTTTACACATATATATCGGTCTTGTTTGCTTTCTTTGGACTTAATGTCCGACATTCTCATGTAGCTGGATCGGCCAGCAGGAAAGTTTAACCTTCTGATATCTCTTCACATCTTCACCCGCACGGTCTGCTACATATGGTGACCCCGACGTGATTTCAACTCCTGCTAACACACACAAGACGATATATATGTACAAGCAAATTCTTATACAGACCTTCCAAATGAGAGCCAGTCAAAACATAATATTGGAAACTTCTTTTCTATCCTACGCACGCCGTACTCTATTAACGAAAGAACTTTTAATTCGCTATAACATGTCTACAAAACAACTTTCTCCTGCACGGCAAAAGGAATTTCTCCTACAACACGTGGAAACTGCAATTACTACTATGAGCGAGCCTTGCAACTCTTTCTCCCCACTGGTTTATATTTGCTTTACCTTTTCTTTCTCTCGGCGACGTTGACCTTAATTTCACCCGGGTTAGCAAACGGGGAACGCAACGCCATTTTTAACTAAATTCAACTTTCTTCTGAACTGAAATAGATAAAGTGTGAGCCACATCTCAAACAAAGGCGACTCACTGTCCTTTATCTCATCCTGCAAGAATGCAACTCGAATGACCTAAGAATTTGCGAGAACGATATTCTATCGTTAATAATTGCAAATTCTCTCAAACATGCATCCCGATTCGACACTCCGTAGAAATTCCACATCAGCTCAACTTCGCCACAACGCTACTTAAATCTTCGGCGCCAATTTTATCCAGCAAACCAAACAAACATCTTCGTCTTTCAAACAAACTACGACCATGCCAACAAACCAAACAAACAACCTCGTCTTTCAAGCAAAACTACGACCAGGCCAGCAAACAGGTTGACGAGACGACAAATCCAACTCAACGTGGAGCATTCGAAAAACAGACAACTTTTGATAAACGCTGAACACTACCGACATTTCATCCAGGACGTGCCACAACTCTGACCCACTAGAGAAATACACAGCACCCTGACGACAATACAAGCACATTCGTCGAATCACGCATCGCAACCGCACTCAGACACATTTTCTTTTCAGTGCAAAAGAACAATATTTAAAATTTTTTACATTTTAAAAGTTCGTTTCCTACAACTTTTAATCCAGAGGGGAGGTATTGTCGGAGTTATCTCTTCCTCAGTTTCCTTAATCCTTCAACAGGGGTCTCTCTTCCCTGGCTATAAATACTGGCTGACCCTTCGCCTCGATCTCTTTTCCGACTCAGGCCTTGGGTCACTACCTCGCACGGAGACGAGGTAAAATCGTTCTTTTTCCACTGACACCAATACGTGACCTCTCATAGATACAGCGTTTCCCAAATTCTGGGAACGCGCTAAGAACAATACACATACGTACGAACACTCAACACAATACACACAGATAATTTCTCCATACAAACACTATGAAACTTTTCATGTCTTCGTCTAACTCGTTATTAATATATATTTGTTTACACATATATATCGGTCTTGTTTGCTTTCTTTGGACTTAATGTCCGACATTCTCATGTAGCTGGATCGGCCAGCAGGAAAGTTTAAACTTCTGATATCTCTTCACATCTTCACCAGCACGGTCTGCTACAATACGTGCTTGTTTCATTAAATGGAACTATGATTTCCTGATAGTTCATTTTTGAACGGCTCTCATTGACATTTATATCTGAAAAAAGATTACTTTATATATATATATATATATATATATATATATATATATATATATATATATATATATATATATATATATATAGACTATGTGTAATTTGATTTTATGATACAAGTCAATGTTTTCACAATAAAATATCTTACTTGAATATTGTGTTTTATTTTGATATACATCTTCTTTAATGATGTCCGGCGAGTTCTCTAAATTTAAATTCTCTTTCAATTCAATATCAGAAGCTGTGGACTATTCTATTAAGTTGGTATCTTTGAAATCATAGTTAGCTTTGTAATCCGTGAAAGAGCATGAATGTTTTGCCGGAATATCATTAGCTTCATCCCTCTTCGTTTTGACGTGTGCAACTGAAAAATTATCATATCCACGAACTTAAACCAGTTCTCAACATGGCAAAATATGTACGTTGTCCCCCCTACATATATATATATATATATATATATATATATATATATATATATATATATGGGATAACAATATATACATTTTTATATATCAAGAATAATTATGTAGGAAATATGTTTGACAAAGAGGAAACATTTTAATGTGACGCATTTCATCCTTTAGGACTTTTAAACAAACCTAGTCCGTTGAAATCCTAAGAGGCGAAACGCGTCACACGAAAAGTTTTTTCACTTTGTCATATAAAACAACAGCAAGAACAACAACAACAACAACAATAATAATAATAATAACAAAGCAAAGCGATGAAGCCACTAAGATACGGGGTGGTATTGAGAGTAAAGGAAACTGAGAAAACGTCGCTGAGAAGAAAGTACAAGAAAAAGAACCGGGTTCAGGGAGACAAAAGATGACGATTGACATTGCATTTACATTTTTGAAGATCGTTGTTGACAGGAAAGTAAGAAGTTGGAAAAGAGTTCCACCGACGAGAAATGCGAGAAAAGAAACCATTATAATAGAACTTACACTTAGTAATATTAACTGTAATATGATGAAATCTAACTGTCAATCTAGTACAGATAGTGGTAAATACTTGTGTCATCAAGACAGATATATAGAGTCGAGAACTGGTGACATCGGGATGATCCTTAATGAAAATTAGGAACAAAGTAGGTCTGATGATAAAGCCCTGGAGAACACCCTCATTTATGTAGAAAGAGGAGTAGCCATTCAAAACAACGTTGTTTTCAAGATTTGATAAGAAGATTGAATCAAGGGAAAAATTCGACCGGAAACACCCCATCCCCTCAACTTGAGAAGAAGACCAGCATATGCAATACATCGGCAGTTGAGAAGCGAGACCCTGCGAGGTGAAATGCTTAACCAATTCAAAATTAGTGCCTCTATATTTTGCTAAAAAGAGGTAGAAAACTAAAAGTTCAAATGATCAGATATTTCGCTCGTGTTCATAAAAAATGGACGACAGAAAGTTTGTTGGAAATCTGCAAAAACCAACAAGGCATTTACTGTAAAGCTTAAAGAAAACAGGAACCAGTTGAGGAGAATGTTTCTTAAAGATCGTTGCAGGAATACCATTGATTCCACAAGCTTTGTGGGGATTTTATTTAGAGAAATTGCAGAAATCATGAACAAAGTTATGTGCTTATCACCCAGTAGAATCTCTAAGTGGAAAATCAGACAACTATATTCCAGATGAGTCAGGAGTAGATTTGAAAAAGAATTTACGAGCAAAACATTTTACTTTGTTAGACGATGATTCAAATTAAGTAAAAAGGAGAGTAAAAAGGAGAGGAGAATTTATATTTACTCAATGCACTATTTACGCTATTACAGAGCCGCTAATAGTCACGATAACCAAATTTGTGAATGATTATACAATACTTCATTCAATCAGCGAACAAAAACTTAACCTCATTGAGGACATGTTTGCAATTATAGCGAGCGGACACAAAAGGCTTCTGTTGTGATCACAGCTATCACATTGATATAGCCGAAAAAAGTGATTCCTGTGAGTGATAGAGGCTGAATAGGCAGGAGAAAGGCATAAACTCTGGAAGAAGGTGATGATAAAATGTACCAGGAGACACTCAAAAGAAACTTACAATGATATAATTTTAAACTGTTTTTACTTATTTACAAAACAATTTCTGCCCTTGACTCATCTATAATTTATGCACATGTCATAGGGTAAGGAATGCGTTCATAGCCGAGACATATCATTGATCAACTCATAAGTTGACATCATTTCGCTTATCTTTCTGTATCTTCTATGTGTTCCGTTCACTGCGTGAACGATTGTTGCATTCAGTTTTTGTAAATATGGAGACAAAGTGGTTATCAACAATTAGCAAAGTCTTACCATTTCGCGTGTATGGCAATATTGAAATGGTATGACTGGTTATCTCCACCAGCCAGTCCAAAAGATTTTTGAATATGGTATTTATGAGAAAAGTTAATGGCATGTATATCTATATATTTAATTTATAATTATAATAATAATTGTTAGATATCAACATATGAAACTAACCTATGTAGATATAGCTGCTACTAATATTACTAACATACGAAACTAACCCCCTGAAAATACTCTGCTAGCTTTTGACATCGAAAAAGAAAGCAGTTTGATTTAGAACACTAAGTTGTTCGATAGTTTCTTATATTGAAAATATTATATAGATAAATGAATTTCCTCCCTTTGTAGAGGTCGTTATCACCGGTCCCTGGGTTGGGCTGAAAGCAGCCTATCACGGCCTCTTTTTTCCTGTGCCACCGACGAGTCAACACAGACAAATTTAGCTCCGTAAAACTCAACCAGCAGCCACATGGTGTCCGAAAATGGAGCGGCCAAGAATACAACATAGGAACGTTGATGTCCCAACAGTTGCAGCAAAGCATCCGAAAACTGAATCCCTCTTCAACCTGAAGGCGAATATATTCCGACGTTGCAACAAAAATGAGAAGAAGGAACGAACGAACTTTACTGCCAGCAGTTAAATCCTCGCAAAAAACAGTTTTTTTTGCAACGATTTTTAAACCCAATTTTTTCTATCTTCCCTTTTTTTCTTCCTCTTTCTGATATAAAGCCTTTCTTTTTTCCACTCAAGTTTGTTTTCTCTCGCCGTGTCGCGTCAATTCTCTTTTTACCCTTATTTTCTACAGAGGACAAATTATTGGTCACATAAATTCAAAGGGTATAAAAACCTACATACTTATTCAGGTCTTATTTCCTTTGTCCAAACCCTAGTCAGTAGTAGTAGTGGTGGTGGTGGTAGTATACTACTACTACTAATAATAATAATAATAATAATAAGAAGAAGAAGAAATAATAATAATACTGATAATTAATATGAAGTGCATCTAGGCTTAGAAATGTTGCATCGTAAGGAAAAGGGAAGTATTAAAGAAATGGTTGTAATAGAAAGTTTCGTCCTATTGAAATCCTTTAGGGGAATAAAAGAAAAGCAAATAGAAACTAAAAACATTTTCAGTGAAATATTTCGAAAACGTTACAAAAGGAAAAACCTCGTAGACACAGTGACTTGGAATTCTTCCAATCTTCCTAATTTAGCTGCCGCTGTTTTCTCAGCGTGACAACAGGAAGTAGTTATTCCGCATGCGCAGACAAAACAGTAGAGCAAGATGATCTTCACTCCTTTGTAGCAAATATACAAAATGAAGTCTTTAAAAAAATCTGTTTTATGTGACTTGTGAATAGAGAGCATTTACCTTGGGTTCATATTTTATCTTTTCCTCTTATTTTTTTCTAAGTCATTTCAAGTTTTTCAAATTTTTTCTTTCTTTCTTTTCATCGATTTTCCCTTCCTTCATTTTTTCTTTTATCCTTCAGTAATTTCTTTTCCTTTTTCTTCCGACTTATATTATTTCATCTCTCTTCTCTCCCCCTCTCCCCCTCTCTCTCTCACACACACACTCTCTTTCTCTTTCTCTCTCCCTCCCTCTCTCTCTTCCTCTCTCTCTCACACACACTCTCTTTCTCTTTCTCTCTCTCTCTCTCTTGCACTAGAGCCATTTTCATTTCTTTCTTTCATTCTTTCTTTTTCTCAACACATTTTCACTCAAGAATGCAACACACATTCAAATATATTTTTCTTCTTTAGAAAACGTTTTTATTTTTGACATATTTTGTCTTTCATTTCAATTGAATTTCCTCACAGAATGTCAAATATAAAAATATCCGAAAATGTTTAATTTTTACCTATTTTTATTTTATTTTTTATTTTTCCGGTCATCTCGATGGAATTGCATTTAAGATTCCAGCGGATTACATTTTAATTTTATTCATACATTTTGCAGAAGAATTATAAATCGACAACGAATTTAAATAAAGAAAAATTCGAGTGACAAAATTACCAGGTATCACATCTTGAATTGGCGGGAAAAGACTGAAATTAAAATTAAGAGTAACAAAACTGACATAAAAATGATTCGGATAGATAGATAGATAGATAGATAGATAGATAGATAGATAGATAGATAGATAGATAGATTTCCGTAATTCCTAAATGCTCTTTATCAGATTTTAGTTCGCAAGTCAATATTTTCGCAATATTTTATTGTGATTTTTTCCACAAAAAATGTCTTACCCAAGAATTTACATTAATTCTCTACATCTTGATATCAACGGCCACTTTAGCGACATTTATAATTTTGCTCTCTACATTGTCCAAACATTACTCAACCTTACTTTGTTGTCTTTTAGGTCGTGCTAGTTGAATCTTTATTTTTGTTCATATTTTGTTCATATTATTCATAT
>OZ038515.1:22466138-22548638 GCA_964036315.1 Acanthosepion esculentum | reverse complement strand
CGAATAGCCAAATCTAAGTGAATTTTCATTTTCCAGCTCAGACATATAACGCATACATCTTTCCATGCAGAAATGTATAGCACACACTTTTCCAAGCATTAATGTTTTCATGTATCGTCTCCCTATGATTAAATATTGTTAATTCGTATATTGGCGTTTGTTGTTTACTATTGTTGGTTGCTTCTCCTCGTTCGTGTATTTGAGCCTGTAGAGAATCCTTCCACGACCAAGTGGTAAACCTGGCCATCTTTTTTATCTTTTCTTTTAAATTTTGTGCTGTGGTAATTGTCCGTAACAACATATATATATATATATATATATATATATATATGTATATATATATATATATATATGCAGGTGTGCAGAAAAATAGGAATGAACACGTTAGGTAGATAATCCGGTGTTCCTTAGTATTTAGCTTTATTTTCAAAAAGACAGTGCTCCATACAGAAGTAGAGCTTATATTATAATAATATTTTTAGTTTTTAAAAATATGATTCCTTCGCTACATAAGAGTTCTCATGTTTCAAAAGCGAGAGTTAGGGGTCTCGGCTCTCGCTTTTGAAACATGAGAACTCTTATGTAGCGAAGGAATCATATTTTTAAAAACTAAAAATATTATAATATATATATATATATATATATATATATATATATATATATATATATATATATAGTGTATTTAGGCAGCAATTCTTTTATGCAAGTTTCATTAAATATTACAGACAAGGTCTTTTGATTAAATTTAAGACAAAATGATATGATCCCAATTAGAAATTATATAAAAGACTTAAAGCAACTTGTCTGTCATATTTAATGAAACTTGCATGTGTGTGTGTGTGTAAAATTTCTATACTTATGGGTGAAGAGTGCTCAGTGTTGGGTATAGAGCATGTTTTGATATAAACAATGTGGCCATAGGAATCAACACTGCATGCTGGCTGTCAGTTTTAAGCCTTAAGCGATCATCAGATCATCATATATATGTGTACGTGTTTATTTGTTTAGGCAGCATTTTTATACATATTTTATTAAAAAACACAAAATATTGTATTTTTACATTTACCTTTTTTGTTTATGCACAAGAAAGCATATATTTAGACATTTACAGCCACGACTCTATCCCGCTGGTTAACTTCAAGTATCATATTGCAATCTGCGGTCACAACAATAAACATGTTTCATTTGGCAAGAAGATCTCTACCAACATAAGACAAATATTCGTAAGCAAACGCGCATGTACTTCTGATATTTGATATATTTTTTCACAGTTAATATGATATTAACTGTGAAAAAAGACTTCAAATAACAGAAATCCTAACTATAAAATCAAAATTCCAACACTCAATAAAATCTTCACCTTAAATGTATTTAACAATTGACCAATAAAGTTGCAGGTAAAAATGTGGAAAAGTTCAGAGTCGATAGTTAGAAGTGAACCTTACTGTATAATCCGCAAAATATATAACTTTATGCCCAAATTAACTTGCACTAATAATTTTTCATAATATTTATTTAGCTTTAATGCTAGCAAAGAAAGACACGTAAAACAAAAATTAATCAAATAAAATAAAAAAAATATCTAGAAATAGAGAATAAAACAAATTTAAAAGTAGTCGTTTCAGTATAAAAAATAGTTAAATAAATGGCTAAACTTGGAAAGTTAAAAAATAAATGAATAAATAAAAGTTACTTATGAAACTGAGACAGCTTTTAATGTTTTTATTTTATTCTTTATTCTTTTCATATATTTTTTATTTATTTTTCTTACTCGGACTTTTTGAATATTGTTCAAGGGAGACATTAATTTCTTTCATTTAAGTCCAATAACATTTTGTTTTTTTTGCGTCTACAAATAAATTTTATAAGCGATAAAAAATTAAAAGAAATAGAAAATTAATGTAGGGAAAGAAAAAACGAACAATAATTTAAAATAAAAATTAAAAATACTGTGTTGCGTTACATAATACGGTTTTTAAGATTCAATCTATCAACTATATATATTGGGGCACTTCGAAGTAGTGTAATAGTTAACAAGCATATCTCAACAAATCAATTATAACTGAGCATTAATTTCGATTTTCATTGGGCGCTTTCTACTTTAGCCTTGTGCCACATCTAAGCTATTTTTAGTAAATCGCTATCAACTATATATATATATATATGTGTGTGTGTGTGTGTGTGTGTGTGTGTGTGCAGTGGTGTATTTTGGTAGCAATCCCTCTCTAATACATGTTTCATAAAAAATAACTGTTAAGGCAATTCTGTTGAGGTTCTTTTGTTGTATTTGTCTTGTATGCGAACAAGATATTTCTTTTTTTTTTTTTGGTGGTGGGGGGCTTTGGATGTATAGAAATTGATCAAAATATTGTTCATTCTGAATGTTTTTGGATAATCTATTAACTATTTTCAAGGATTTGGGTTGCGCACTGGCTGTATTCGGTGATTAAAGGTATGTCCCCATTTCAACAACTTATACATCGTTTACAATAGCACAAGTCAAATCCTGGAAAACGATAGATTAACCGAAAGAGCTCGGAATAAACAATCATTTGGACAGTTTCTACATATGCAATCCAGGAAAAGAAATCTTTTAATCGTATATAAGACAAATACAATAATAACTTAACAAAAGTACTGTCAGTTATTTTGAATTACATATATACACACGGGGGGAACATGTGTGCACTCACGTATTTATTAGTAAATAACTAAGTCTTTAGCTTACTGATGAAAAAAAAGTTAATTTTACGGAGCAAGTATTTTTCAACATAATCTCCTCCTTTGTAAATACACTTAATTCAGTTAAGAATATTAATCACTGAAATTCAACATTATACAGTGACAATTTCAGATCAAAATACGTGCATCAAGTTGCAGATTTGCTGATTCACACAAAGAAATAAAATCACATTTTCATGAAACGTGTTGTGTTTAGTATGCTGACTACAATCGTTAGTCGATAGTCGATAAAGAATTGTTTGCAGCAAATAAAGCGAAATGAATCCATTTGGATCGCTTTTAGCCTATATCAATTTAACTGAGATAGATAGATAGATAGATAGATAGATAGATAGATAGATAGATAGATAGATAGATAGATAGATGGATTATTTACATGGATGATTCTCAAAGAAATGTTTGACCCTAAAATTATGGAACCTTTTCACATCATAAATTGAAAGCACAATTAATATTCAGTGGGTAAAAACCCTGTAAAGTTCTCTGAAATTTTATTGGTTGAAATATCGAACAACGATGAAAGGTTGACTGGCCACAAAAAGTGTTTGTAATGCGTGTTCCAGATGCCTGATTATTGAATTTCCTGTTTGTTTTCTTTGGGGTATTTTCTCACGCTTTCTTAAAAATGGCGCGAAACTTTGTCAACCGGAAAAACCTGTGACATTGATGCAGTTCTTGTTTTGTTTTCTATTTTATCATATAATAGATGCCTTCATATTAAGAATTACTCGAAAATGCAATGATTTTACTAAATCTAAGTCTGTTTATCTGTTACTTTTCACATCTAGTTACTTAATCTATTTCAGTGTGCTCATATCTATCTATCTAGCTAGCTAGCTATGCAATTCCTTTTATATAAATATGATCTTAGACTAACTTCCTGCCGAGTGAAACCAAAACTATTAATTAGCGATCGTATTACATATTGATTTTAGTTCGATCTTAACGTTTCTTCTAATACAGATATTATTATACCAAATGCAGATGATTGAAGCTTTTTAAATGTGATCACACTGGAAGGATATTCCAACGTTCTTAGTGGACAAGCAGAAACGAATGAGCCGACATCGAAATCAGTCCAAACTCGAACGGCGCCAAATAGATTTATGTCTTCAAAGCTCGCAAGGATATTAATATCAAAACTAATATACTTGTTCAGATCAATTCATCCACCAACTTGCAACGTGTACACGTCTTCCTGCAAAACCCCAAAACTCATTGACTCTACTATTACGAGTTAATATTATTAACCATGAATATGTTAATATTTCTTTTCTACCTACGTATGAACGGCGTAGCGTAACACTTTCCAAGCCACAGGGAAAATAATAACGATATTGACTTTTATGTTACAAATTCCTTTCATATCAGTAGATCTATTAAAGATGAAAACAATGTCTGACTTCGCAAGGGACGACATGAAAATATGCAAGTTTCATTACACATCTCCAAAACACTTTGAATTTAATGCTGAAGGTCACCTTGTTATCCACAATCATTCAAAAGTAGTAGCATTAAGTTTCCCATTGTATATTTACGCTCAATGTTATTAATAGTTTTGCCAAATTTAAAGTATTCAAAAAGGATTTTCTTTCAGCAAACAGAATAAAAAGGATATAAATGACTGCAAGAAAAAATATAGAAAACTTTCAAGAAAAAAATATTATTTATTCCAATTTTATTAATATATGAAAAAAATATTATGTTCAAAATGAATCACACTTTTGTACAGTTTTAGTTGGTATGACAACTTCCAAAGCAGTTCTTGCAATGGCGTATATGGGGTTGAAATGTAGATCCCTTATATTGGTGTAAAAGTTGGCAAATCAGGGGTACACATTTATGAAAACAAGCGTTTACAAAGATTTTTATGCGCTGTGTTTGGTGAGGTGAAGTCCTTGGCTTGCAAGTATGGCGAAAACATTTCAACAATATTTGCTCGACATAGCGAAAATAGTCTCTCAGTTCTTTGGCCTTAGTCATGTTAAGCCCTCTGATGACTTTACAGTAACAATGATTACATCAAATTTCATTCACTTATAGAGCCTAAGAATGTTCTAGAAGAAAGAAATCATTAACAATTAGAAATTTTGTGAAACATATAGAAGCTTCTAAATATTCTAGAAATTATAAAATTTATAAAATACAATCTCGTAAAAATATTTGACATTATAAGGAATGGAACATTTTTCAGGCATGAATTTTTCTTATAAACAGTAAATAAAAAAATTGAATAAATCACATTTTTCTTGAATACTTACATGAATTCTAACAACATTATGTCAACTTCTTATAGCAGTGACAAAAATGAATCTCACAATATAAAAATTTAAAATGAATTTGTAGGAGCGTAATTATGAGCATAAGTTTATATGGATTTCTTCAGGGATAAAGTAATGTTTAAAAGATATTTATTATGCTTTAAAATGTGAAATTGATTTATATTTTATTCACAGATTATAAAGATCAGTTGTGGAATATTCAATAATGTATATTATTATGTACAGAAAAGGGCTTCGGAACAATGACTCTTTTATTGCTTTCTTTCTATCGGACACACACGCACACACACACACACACACACACACACACACACACACACTAGCCATAAGATAAAAAAGGACAATTTCTTCATTAAGTAGATTTTGTATTTCCCATACACAGAAACATACATACATATACACATACACACTTAGGTGTGTGTTCTGGCTTGGTGAACTAGATAGATAGATAGATAGATAGATAGATAGATAGATAGATAGATAGATAGATAGATAGATACTCAGTTCGCTCCTAAAATAATGTCTCCTGTATTGGACTAAGATATCAGAGGCTGATGTTACGAGTATAGCAGTAAATGGTGAATCCTCCCATCAATAACTAGTATTCTTCCCTTGTTTTAAATAGCAGTTTGGCGGCTGTGAGGTAGATTGTCTTCTGGCATGAAAATGTGTATAATACATTGTGTCATTTTTGCTATATGTAGAAAGCCACATTTCATCAAGATTTATGGAGAACGTTTATAGAAACGACACAATTCATGCCAGCACAGTTAGGCGATGGGTAATATGTATCAGTAATGGCGGTAGCGATGTGTGAATTGCAGATCAATGAACAAGATCCAGTGTAGCATGCAGGATCTTGTTTATTGCTAGCCAAAATACCAGTTTTTCAGCTGAAACTTGCTCTATCAAACAGGGTTATTGTGTCTTTCTCTTTTATTTTGTATTCCGGGTAAATAAATATGAAGCTCTACTTTTGAAGCTTCCTTCGTACATAGATATGAAAGGACTAGGATAGATAGTGTTGAGTCTTGACTCATTGTTGAATCTCGCCTATTGCATGGAATAATAATGCAACACAAAATGTACTTAGAACAAGAATGTATTATAACAAGAAAGTGTACACAATATTTACATATAGTATTTCTGTATATTTCTGGGAAGACGTTCCTGGAGAATGTGTTGACTAGTCGCAGTCGATCAGAGTCTCTAGTTGGATCTCGTGATTCCTCCCCTCTCGTCTTCCGGTACCAACCATTATTTATATAGTTGGTAGTCACCTATGCAGATTAGGTGGATCCTACACAACAGACAGATAGATAGATAGATAGATAGATAGATAGATAGATAGATAGATAGATAGATAGATAGATAACAGAAATTTTTTTTTTTTCTAAATATAAAAATAATTGTCTGAGGTAGTAATGGGCAAAATGACACAATATTGATTTACTGTAAAATAATCCGAATGACTTGATGCTTTTACGGATTTTTCACGCAGTTTGTACATTGCTTAATTGATTGTGATGGCTTACTGCTCGTCACATGATGCACACATCTTTTGATAGTCGATGATTTGTGAGCTTCAGGATGACCACCTTATTCAAATAAGAAATCAATATTTCGTTTTTCTAAAGGATTATGTGATAAGAATGTCCACTCACTTGGTATTTAACCCTCTGGCCACTGCAAACGCTTTTCTGAGTGAATATTTGATTATTTTTATCATGTCGAAAATCACGTACGCTCAATGCTTTGGTGGCGCGTTCTGAAATATACAGCCAAGAAAGGACAGTTACCAAAGGTCAAACAAGTGGTCCTCGTTGGCTTGCTACACACTTTTCTCTTGTCGTCAGTTCGTCTATGGAGGATGCCAGAATGGGCAAGTGTTCAAATGAGTGGACATTGAAAGTTTGTTGACTTGGAGACAATTCGAATACAACTTATACTGGACAGCTGAATTGTGTGCTATACAAAGTAATCTATTTTTATATGTGCTGCGTCTGCATGTTTATATCCCGTTTCCTGCCAGTCTCTACTGAGCAAAGTTGCCGAGAAAGTTTATCGTTTTCTCCAAGTAGAATTGGAGAAGATATATAAATTGAACAATTAGTCAATCGTATAATTTTTTTCCATTATTTATACAAGCTTTCATATGTTATGGTTGTAGTGATATTTTGTTATCTTATTCTGTAGAATAAACTCTTCATATTTTAAATTTATAGTTTGTGGGCAATAAAGTTTATAAACAAAAAGAAACATTTTAGAATTCGTGGAAAGGAAAATTCGTCGAAAAGATTGATTCAGATTTTCACACGAGAATGTGAATATTCTAAGTTACAGTTTAGTTTTTGTCGTTACTGCTTTTGTTAATATATCGTTTATGGTTGTTTGCCTCAAATGGAAGTAATCATAATTTAATTGGTTAAAGAATATATTTTCATATCTCTTGACCCCCTCTCTACTACGTCCCCGACAATTTCTATTCTTAGTGTCTTCTTGAACCGACCGAATTGGTCTAAATTGCCTGCTACTATTTCGAACCAACTGCCATTGTCATGAATGCGGTTTACGAGAAAAAAACGGAACGTTTCAGGGCTTAAAGAATTTAATTGAAGAAGTAATAGATTCGATAACACATGAAATATTTCAAAATGCTGTTTGAAGTTTTCATGAAAGATTGTAAATTTTTATTGGCTTAATGGTTACGAAACATTAATTCCGCTTAATGTTTGATTTTGTTAATAAAAAATGTTCCTTTACATGTTTTGTTTTTCTTTTATTTTGAGTTTTTACTTACATTGTATATCAGTGATGTTTCATTTGGTCATAGTTTTCAAGTTTCCAAGAAGGAAAAATAAGATACAAATATAACCAGTTAGCCATGAGTTATTTTGCGTTCCTGTTTATGCTTCTTTCTGATTACCGAAGCGATAAAAATATAGATTGTGCTAATTCAGAGTCGGGAGCAATATTATTCATATATATTTAGATTAACAAAAGGAAAAGTTATCAGAAAATAATGGGAAAGTGATACTTTGTGCGTAACTTGTAAGGGAAGCTATTAGTCAGTTATGTGCCTTGCGTGATACACGCTTAGGCGATCATGAAACTTTCGATACATGACTGACGAGGCAGATTTTTCCCACGGTTTGTTGCCATTTCTTTCTGCGGTAGACCAATTGCCATCCAAGGCTATAGAACCCGGTCTGTCGTGCTATTTACCAATAGCTGGGGGGGGGGAGAAGAGGATTCATACCTTTTCCAAGGGTATTAGCACGTAAGTGAATGCAATGGATTCGACTGGAATTTGAACTCGGCTCCCCAATTCCTCATTCCGAGTCGCTATCCATTACTCCACTTTTCCATAAATTCACCTTGTGACAAAAATCTTTTCTTTCTTGTTTTGAATGCTCTGTCATTTAAATAATTTCTATCAAGCGAAATTCTCTTGTGAAATCTGTTGTAAATCTAAGCTAGTACAGTGTAAGATAAATGCAAGTTTTTGTTTAACTCCCACTCCCAATACATGTGTTCACTGAAATATATATATATAAGAAAATGAGAGAAATTTCAAATATTACTCCTTGCCATGCCATCTTTCTACCGGTCGGTGTAGGTAAAAATAAATACATATGTCCCTAGAAATAGTTTGTGTATGGATAGCTTCTATTCTCAAATAAATCGTTATATGCTTATTAACACGATGACCACTGAGGCATAAATAAACATACATTTCTGAGGATTTGGGGATTTCAAGAATCAATATTCGTCACTCTTTGCTACAGCATTGAATCCAATTTCCGATCCATTGACAAGCTTCTTTGCCGTTTATTACACACGCCATTGAGTGTTGATTTGTCTTCAATTTATTTTTTGTCATTCAGATATTCCATACGTGATTTGTCACAGAGCAGAAAAAATTATTTCAACTGTATATCCAAAATATTTTGATTGCTGATTTCTCTTAAATTTATTTATTTTTATTTATTTTTGGACGGAAAAACTTTATTTCAATTGCATTTTGGGGCCATTCTTTTGTAGATAAGAATGAGCATACTTATCTATGAGAACACGCATTGAAAATGCATAAATACGTAAATTAAAGTAATAAAAATATGTCAGATTAATAAATAAAAATCTATTAATTCTTTAGAAACTGCTTTGTTTGCGTTTCGGATACGAAATCGAGCATTTATGACTTTCAATGAACTTTCAACGAATAAAGCTTGCTTGATAATGAAGATCTTCATAGACGAGTGAACGAAAGTACGTTGGATCAAATGACGGTTTCTCCTGAAAAGGGGCACGCAGGTTCGAATCCTGCCAGTGGGCATATTTTTCTTTAATAAGCAGACTCTCAAGAGTTATCTTAACTGGCCAAAATATTTTTTCTTTTCTCAGACAATGAATAATTTTTTTATTGTTAAAGTCTTTACAAAATGTCGAGCTTATTGCTACCGCTGTAAAAATATATTTAATGACAGATTTGTAAATTGTGACCAGAAAAATTCTTTTATTTTATGATAATGACTCTCTCCAATCAGGATTTAATGTTACTCATCTTGACAGAACTTTTGACGACAATTTTTGCACAAAATATCTGTCAATACCCAATAGGAATATAGCCTTCTACGATTTCATATAATAATTCTCTACTTCTATATCTATCTATTTGCTTTGTTTTTAAAAGGTGTTTTCAATTATATCGCTGTGGGTAAATTTAAAGTATTCTTTCTCACTTAGATTTTAAGGTGAAAGCATTTTCTCATTTCGAAATTATTTCTTTTGTAGTTGAAAAGATTTTAATTAAATTTAGAAATTTAATTAAGGTCCGATTAAACTGTACATATTTACAATCAAGAAATGAAACACAAACTACTGCATAGTATAAAGTATTATTCGCTATCATTTTAAAGGCTAAGTAATGTTTTACACATATTATGGGTTATACACACATATACCCACACAGATATACCGACACACATATAACCATACACATATACCCACACAAGAAAACGTTCAAAGCCTCCATTTTGTAAATTTCTAGATCAGTTTCAGTGAATCCTTTTTCCCCTCAGACGTAATACAGAACCATGCCGCATAACAAAGAGGGCCAATCGAATCGGTCTATTTTGGTGTTGAAAAGTCCTAAGTCCTCTAGCCTCTGAAAAGAATTATAAATAGAGTCGGCAACAACAATTCAGTAGACCCAATCGCTTTCAATAAGACTCCGTTTCGGCTACCAGCAACTTCAAATGACTCTCTTAAACCGTCTACACACTTCCACCGACAAACTTACGCCCAAGGCTAAAACTGAAAGTTCAACGGATTCTCTCTCTCTCTCTCTCTCTCTCTCTCTCTCTCTCTCTCTCTCTCTCTCTCTCTCTCTCACGTGCAAATATGGTGTCTTTTTATTTAAACTCTAATATCTGAAAAGAAAACTCATTTCACACAAAACTTCCTTCATCAACCAAATTTAACTTAGACCAAGTTAAATTTCCTTATCTCATTTGTTTATTTTGAACCTTAAATATAAAACTATCGTTATTGTTATTCTGTCGATCTATGTATGTGTTGAATTAATTTATTCTGAAACAGTAAAATATATAACGAATTTTGTTAGGGGACTCACGGTTAATTTAAATCTCAAATAAATATGAACTTTGGGTTTGCCGACACTATTAATAAAACATAATTATTTCAGGTCTTTAACTTTTATCATATAAAAAATAAAAAACTGGAACTACAGTAATACCTCAAAATATAATATTTTGTTTTTATTTAAACAATTAATGCAGTATAACTAAAGACACATAATTTCATGCATTTACAGATCTTTGAAAAGACAGTCGTCACAATAACTTCGTGCCTTTCTTTAAATACTTTTCATCGACTGAAGAATATATATATATATATAATAATTATTTTTTTTAAATATGATTCCTTCGCTACATAAGAGTTCTTATGTTTCAAAAACGAGAGCCGAAACCCTCAATATAATTATTAAAATTAAAGTGAATTAAGGTATCAATCCCTGTTTCATCCTCAAGCGAAAATTTAGGAATAACCAATCTTGAAATTTACGCATCTTTATAAGCATGTTCGTTCGCAAAATTAATTACTATGAAAACGGCTGGGGCGGCCATTTTGGTTAGGTGGTCTAATAGTTAATTCTTATCCACATATCAGTCACCTTCGAAAAGGTCAAGCCGAGGTATGGTGGGGTGCCTATTTCAAAGTGGATGATGGCATTCATGTACGTACATCGTCTGGTCAGTTACAGCGAAAGATAGCTTTTGGCACCACAGTATGTCGTGAAGTGTCTAGAGAATTTTGTTTTATTTTATTCTATTTATTTATTTATCCAAATGGCTGTTTCATATATAAACGCGTCGCACTGAACTACAATTTGTTTTTTTGACGACATCATAAAGGGTTTTTCTATTTAATGATTGGGTTAAGCTTTTAAGTCTTTTATTAAACTATGAAATTTTATTTTATTTTTGTGCTAATTATTTAATGCAAAAATTTGTTGATGTCGGCAAAAAACCGTTAACTCATGTCTATGGTTTAATAAATTTTCATTATTTAGAAACTTAATAATGTGTAGTTTTTCATGTAGGCATAAAGGGCATGAGTCATCCCAGGTTTTACAAGTTCTTGTTCTATTTATTATTTTCCATTTTACTTTTGGTGTTTTATTCATTTCTTTTAAATGCCAAAAATATTTGGATAGGGATTTCTCGTATTTCTATTTCTAATATTGTTGAAGGAGCTTTTGTGTTGTCTCCATCTAATTTTAAATTCATTCTTCGTTGACCCAATGTATATCCTATCAGTGTTAGGACTTTCAATGGATGAGATAGTGCATTGGTATACCACAGATTTTGTGAGGCATTTATTTTCCAACGGGCTGTTTTTAGGGTTTCTACAATCACATAATTTTTCATTATTTTTGTCTAATTTTAGTTTAGGATTTTTATTAATACTGTTTTGGCATGCGTGTTTTTCCAGGATTTTAATCTTATGTATTTTTATTATTCTTTCTAGATTTTCAGTGCGACTGTAACTTAATTTCAAGGTGTTTTTATTAAAGATCTCGCTAAGTCTGCTATTAGTAGGAAAGTGTTTTTCAATTAAAGCTAGGAACTTCTGTCCTAGCTTAGTACTAACCATTTGGTTGAACGGAGGGGTATACCAGATGGTTTTTCTTTTCCTGTTTTTCTTCCTGTTAATACTATTGTTTCTATAACTTATGTTAGAGTTTTTTTATTCGCTATTTTTTAGGACTGTGTTATAAAAATGACTGTGTTGTCGGAATATTTCCGTATTAGCGGAGTTCATGCTGATTCTTTTCTCTATTGATGTGGGTATATGCTAAATTATAGATGGAGGATGGTTTGATTTAGGGTGTACATACAAGGGATTAGTGTTAGGTTTTCTGTAAGGTAGGTATATGTTGTTCATTAAGTCTAGAGTTACGTCGAGGAAGTTTACCCTTCTTAATTTAGTGTTGACTATAGTTTTTAAATTTAGTTTTCTGAATTCACTATATATTATCTTTCTAATTTTATCTATTTTAAAATTTGTGGAGTTATTTTTTAAATTTTAGTAAGACCCAAACATATGAAAGTGGATTACATATCTTGCAAATAAAATTTTTAATAATAAAAATGTTTTTACTTTTTATATGAGATTTCTTTCAAGACAAATATATTTCGAATTAGTGGAGATGCCAATCTAGTAGCACGCTTAAATTCATGCAGTCGAGACACCAGTGAAAATATCTCGTCAGACCAGATGCCATGAAAATATTTATATAAAAGACAGAAGGAAGCCAAATTACGTCGGTGAGAAAATGACTGGAGTCGAGACTCCAAGTCAAGACTGATTGCATTGCATATCCGTCTTTGGATTTTGTCGATAAACTCTAGAATAAACAGCTGGGGCACCAGACCATATATGGAAACAGTATTCAATGCATGGACGAATGGTAGATTTGTAGATGTGAAGGATGGATTCAGACGAGAAAAACCTTCTGGCACGATACAGAGAACCAACTTTCCCTGCAGTAGATGCAGCTATTGATTCAATGTAGTTGTTCCACCTCAGGTCAGTGGAAAACGTGAGACCAAGAAGGTGCATTGAGGCGCTCTCGTGGAGTTGATCATCAACCATACTGATAGGAGGCAGTGAAATTTCTCTATGCATGCGTTTTGGATGCATTAAAATTCACAAACCATTTCCTGCCCCAGTCACCCACAGATTGGAGGTAGTTTACGAGACAACGGCCAACGGTTAACTTTGTCAGCAATACCGGATTTACTATTGAGACAAGAGTAAATGGTAGTGTCATTTGCGAAGATGCCTACTCGATAATTGATGACGTCAAGGAGACCAATAATGAAGATCAGAAACAGTGTAGGATTGAGGATAGAGCCTTGAGGAACACCAGTGTTCGTATAGAATGAACTGGAAGAGAACCCTTTCAGGATAACTTTCATTTCATGGTTAGACTAGAAAGATTGGATTAAATCAAATAATCGTCCTGTAATACCGTATCTCTGAAACTTTTCAAGGCCAGCAAACGCCTTCGATATATCTAGAGCAACAGATCGTGCTTCGCTGTTATTATCTGGATATATATATTCAGTATGGCCGTAAGCACATCAGCGGTACACCGAGCAAAGCTGAATGCATATTGCTTGTCAGGGAGCAGATCATGGAAGGTGAGATGCTTAACTACTTCGGCATTAATTAAAGCCTCGAAGACTTTGCCGATGAGTGGTAGGAGACTGATGGGATGAGTCAGAAGAGTCTCCAGAGTTGTTATAGTCCGAGACGACAGAGGAGAACTTCCAACAGGCTGGAAAGCAAGAATTGACAAGGCAATAGTTGCATATTTTGGAGAAAACTGGAGCCAAACCAGGGACACATTTCTTTAGAACAACTGCCACTTGCTTTATGAGAGTCTAATTTAGAGATGATGTCTAATACCATCGATGGGGTTATGCACATCTCACTCAGTATAACCTCAGTCCCTGGTGGAAAATCAGGTGTGGGCTACCCCGGATTGATTTTGTGTTGAGTTGGATGAGAATTTCCGAGCAAAGAATTCAGCCTTATCAGCTGAGGATGTCAGGACTTCGAATTGATTGAATAGAGGAGGAATTGAGGATTTGCAGTACTTCAGCACACACTTGCAGAGCCGCCAGTAATGTTTAGAACTTGCGAGATGCAGTACGTTGTTTCATTCTATCAGCAAACAGTAACTGTGCTTCGTTCAGGACACGCTTGCACACATTATGAGCGGAGACAAAGAGACGCGTCTGTTGCAATCAGATATGTCGCTCCGCTACAAACGGAAGAAGTGTTTCCTATGGGCTATAGCGGTAAAGAAAGCAGGTGAGAACCAAGGAGATGAGTGTGATTTAAATTGGTATTTTCTTTCTGGAGTGAAAGCCTCGATGCCGACTTTTACTCCGGTGGGAGGAGACCTCGGACGCACAATTTTGTACGGGATGTTTAAAAACCACATTCCAAGAGACGTCGCGAAAGTTACGGAAAGAATCCCAGTCTGCGTGTTGGTAACAGAAAGATATTCTGTTAGTAGAAGGTTCATGGCTGGAAGGAGAGTGAAAGGAAATGTTAACAGACAGATCAGAGTTGTTAAGAGGGCAGAGCTGCGTAGCGCGACAAGAATCAGGGATGGAGGTAAAACAGAGATCGAGAAGGGAATCGTTACCATCTGGATTACTAGGGAAACGCGTAGAAAAATCAACCACTTGCGTAAGAGATTGAATGCTTGAAAGGGTTTGGATGCCAGCGAGGTCAGTTACAAAGTGTTTAAGCCACATGGAATGGTGGGAGATTCCAAAAAGAGTTCTCTAGCCAGTGGGAGATGATCGCGAACATAAACACCCAGGCCATGCATGTGGGTTATTAGATTCCTTCTCTAAGGAGCGGAAAGTATCCAAGAATCGAGAAATCAGAGGAGGGGGATTGACGAATTAAGGTTCGTATCGCAGAGAGCTAGTATATCAGGAGACTTACCAAAAAGGAAAGATTCCACACTGCAGAAATTGGTACGAATACCACGGATGTTTTAGGTGATTTTTAGAGCTGGTTTAGGTTTATATTTATATTAGGTTTATATTTTTGGTTGCTTATGGTCATGCTGAGTTACGTTGATAAGGAACAGGCCTAAAGTAATAGAAGCAGTCGGTCAACAAATGTGACATGAGCAGAAAGGAACTGGCGCAGACTACAACATAATGTGGCCTCAGGGTTGCCCGATGCAGGGACACCATCGATGCGCGACATGGAACTACAAGAAGCCCGATATTATGCAACTGTTGATCAGAGCATATGAGTTGGAGCGGATATGGATAGGGAATCTGGAATGTAAATATAAAGTTTTAGCTTAGTTAAAGCCAAATATTCACTTCTTGTAGAAGAGAACTCTCCAACGGTCAGTGAGCCACGATTAAAATATAATGTCTAATGCTTATATGAATCCGAAAAATCGCCAAAGAAATAATATTCAAAGTTTTCAAAGAGGGAGAAAGAAGGTAAAATAAATTCAATTCAAAAAACAAAATAAAAAGGAAGGCAACGTTAGCAACGAGAAGAGGAACAGAGAGAAAGTAAAATAAATATAGATTTAAATTCAAAATTCAAGGATGACGGGCGACGATATTCTTTCACGCGTGGCTTTTATCAGGCTTTTTGTTAGTAATCTTTTTACTACTGATCTGAAAATAAAACCAAAAAATTACAACACAGATACTGCCAACCTGACTGTAAATGCTTTGTGCAATGCTATGGCATTGATTGCAACTTTGAATCAGATTCGCAATAGAGTTATTATTTATTACGCGACCAGGTCGGATTAGAATTACTTCTACGTTTCTAAGTTTCGGTAAAGTTTAACAAACGTACCCATAAAAAGAAAAACTATCAAAAGGACTTTTTTTCTTGACGACGCTATTATTGTATACTACTTTGGCAATTTTTTTTTGTTTTTAAAAGCTATTTTTCGAATGTTAACAAAACTTAAACATATGAAATTGAATTATACATTTCTTTTTCTTGAGAATTGACAGGAATATTAAATACTATTCTTGTAACCAAACAGTGTTTAGTATTTTTGTTGCCAATTCTCAAGACAAAAAAGTATAAATCAAAACGCTTTCAGCCTATTTTAATGATTTTATGTGGCGAGAGCAAATTAAAGAAATGCCCGGAAAATGTTGCTTTTTGTTATTTTATTATAATTATCGTTACTCTTTTCAGAGAGATAGATCTCGACAGCTCTGGAAGACAGCCCATTTAGAGGAAGGGAAACCCCTGAATTTAAACCTCCGTTGCTTTGCAGTCATATTCAAACACGAAAAAGGCTACGGATATAAATCCAGACAGAAACCCCAAAGTTGAGCTCGTGGCGGTTTGCTGTCAACACTGACAATTTTCTGGCAACTCCTGCAGCCAAGATGGTCCTAAAAGTAATGCCCTTTATTCCTTTGGATCTTATTGGTACAGCCAAGAAGGGTGGAGTATGTAGTGTGGGCATCGCACCGCCTCCATATACCATTCGCCCAGGCCTGTACCCTGGAGAGATCACTCGAGTCTAACCACTAAAGAACTCAGTTTTGACCAAACAGATTGCTACATTTATCTCACGAGATAAACGGATGCCTGCTACAGTTTCTCATAGTTATATGTTTATTTAACTTTTCTTGTTCTCTTGTTAACGGACAGTTTTATAAAGTTACGAATAAAAAAATGTTTTCATAGTTATTTATTTATATCATGGCAAATAATAAATATTGCATTGGAGTTGGTTCATATATTTTTATAATCTTATAAATATGAAATTATTATTTGTAAATAAGAATATTTAATAAAATAAAGTGTTTAATATTTTTGTTGTCAATTCTCTAGAAAAAAGAGAATGCACAAATACAGTTTCATAAGTGATAGCTTTATTAACATAGCATTTTAAAACAATAAGATTTCCGAGGAAGTCTTCGATTGTAATGGTGTCTAGAAAAGACATCCTTTTAACACACACGTTTTTTTTCTTTTTGTCGAGTAAATTTGTAAAACTTTGCCGAAGTTTCATTAGCTCTTCAACTTCTTGGCTTAAATAGATTTTACAGTGCTATCATTAAGGTCAAGAAGCCAAAATTCGGTCAAGGCACTGTACCAACCCCCCAAATATACACACAAAAAAGCATTCAATGAAAGAGTTTTCTTTTCGTCCAAAATTCAATCTTCTATTCCGATGTTTTTTGGTTAATATTTTTTGTGGGGATGCTACTGTTCGTCCGTTCAAGTTGATTTTTTTTATCGACTGAAGCCTCACTTTTAAGACTGCATTCACTCTTCACTTTTGGGGCCGTTATTCTTGTGTTCCCTACTGAGACTCACAATCTTTTTTTCATCTTTCTTGTCTAACTTTTATGAACTTCTTGTTTTCTTTACATTTAAGACAATTCCAATAATAACAATCTTCCAATAAAAACATCTTTTGAATTGTTTGAACAGTGTTTCTAGAAATTTCCATCACTCGTTGAGTCATCTTACCCTTCAAAGTCACAACCTTCATCTTTATTTTGGCAAAAATTTTAGCCATGACTTTAGGGTAAAAAAGCAAGCTAATATTCAACTACAATAATTTGCCAAGGCACCTTACACTCATTTTAATATGGTGATACAATTCCTATGTAGAAATTTACATATTATCTTGACTTTATCATCTCAGATCATTCATTGTCCCAATAATTTTTTCCAGCTTCATGCTGCTTAAAACGATGTATCTTCGGTTACATGGCACCTACAAAAACGTAAAATCTCATTTTCCAATCTTCATGGTCTACAGGCTTTATTGATAAAAGCATACTGCTAAACAACTTTAAATTCTTAATAGAATAATCCTTTGCACGCTAGTGTACCGTCGCATTAAAAAACATACTTTCTTACGTATATCTTTTCTCTGGCTGCGTTGTTACACTATCATTAAAAGTACAAATTCAAATATTATGGATTGATTGATCAATTCCTCTTGATGTCTCATTATTTTTACCTTCAAAATGAATAAATCCCATTACGCTCTCTAGAGAAATGTAATCTGTACTTGTTAAAACACTTTAGTTTTTGCTTTTGTTTTTGTTTTTTTGTTTTTTCTTTTGCATATACAAAATCTAAGGTTGCTTTTTATGCAAAAAAAGAAAGGATTATAACAAACAAAAATGAAGAAGTAACGAATAAACTTTGACCATTTGAGTAATATAATCGATTTTCCATTTCCCGACAAACCGCCATTTTCTGCTATCGTAAATAGAAACGGACAGTTTATCGACATTAAATTTTTTTTCCTGGTAAAACGTTTTTGTCTCCCTATCTTTTTTGTACTTGACCATTTTTCTGCAATATCTAAAAAGGCTGAAATGGATTCAATCAAACCAAATCAGTTTTCCGACATTATTTTCGCTTTTTGAGATTTGAATGGTCATTTCATTTCTTCCTTTCTTCTTTTTTTTCCTCCATGTAACAAAAGAGAATACTTTAAAATACAACACGCTACAATAAATCTCTCTCTCTTTCGCAAAAACACACACACACACACGCTGTAATACAGACAAATGCATACAAATATTGAAAGAGATCAGTTGCAATATTGTGAAAATATACAAGAAAAAACAAATAAGAGAAATAGTGTAAATTTTAAAAGAAATAGAATTGAATACATAACTGAATTTGGTTAATAAAAAGGAAGAATATAAATGAAAGAAAACCAGAAATAATGAGTGAAAAGGAAAACGTCTAAATAAAATATAAATTTAAAAAATGAAAAACCAAAGAAAAGTTTTAATCTAGAAAAAAAAAACGGAGCCATTAAAAAAGTAGAAAAGGAGGTGAAAGAAGAAAAGGAAATAGATTAAAGAAAGAAAGAAAGAAAGAAAGAAAGAAAGATGATTATGACAAAAATGATTTGAGACGAGAAATAGCAAGACAAAGAAGTAGACAAGACGACGGAAGCAACCAAAAAAGAAAAAAAAACACGAAAGAAATGAAAGCAGCAAGAAAAAAAGACAAAGGAAGGAAATAATTTAAAAAGAAAGAATACAAAAAAAGAACATAAACCAAAAAATATGAAGAAAATTAAAAAAAATGAATGGATGACAATTTAAAACAAAAATGAATGCAAAAATATTAAAGAGAAAGAAAGCAAAAGAAATAAATAATAAACGCTAACAAATAAATGAATAACAAATACAGAATACTTTTAATATCAGAAACAAAGATAGAGGAAATGAAAAGTGCACATGCGCAATCTGGGTGTGACCCAACAAACAGGCAAAAGAGTAAATACAGTGGAGAAGATATAAAACGAAAGCGCGCAAAACGAAGGTAGAAACTAAAAGATAATAAGAGAGCGTTGCTATTAATGTTTTCCTTTTCGAATAAAAGTATGCGTTGGACAATGGTTAGCTTTCATCATGTCACAATGACTCAGTGAAACGAGGCTTACGAAAAAAATCCGTCAGCATATCAATTGAAATCCTTTAAGCAAATCGAAAGAAACGCTCTTCTAACAACACAAAAACAACTTATTAAAATAACTGACATGACACGATGTTCAAAGAGATCCCCTATTGCTAGATTAACTGTGCCAAGTAATTTCTCTTTTTCATGCGCTTAGAAATGTTTGTACATCAGCAATTTTTCCATTCCATAAGACAGTCTTTTCCTTCAACAAAAAACGGCAAAACGCTAAAATGCTCTTTAGAAGTTTTTTTTTCTCCATTTTTTCCAGAAGTTTGAATTGCTATATTATATAGTTTTATGAAGGCGAACAAATATCTGGTTAAATCAACGTCGATCTTCACTTGACAGGGAGAATAATTTAAGAGGTGCTAGTTACGAGAAAATATATTTCTATAAAGATTTTTGTGTCGATTTTACAATTTCTAGCTAGCATATGTCTTTGGATCTAATTTGATTTAAGACTAATTTCTTTATCTTTATCGTCTTTCTCACAATGTTTCGACCAGCCTATCCAGCAGTATCACCGCTGAAATGCTGTAATAAAGATAACAAAGATGAGCAAAGATGGTTAGAAAGCATCAACAAAATATCCATTCAGAAGCTCAGAAAAATATTGTCCAAAGATAGTATTTTTAATGCTTTTAAACCCGACTCTCATAAAACGGTCAGTTCTATTTTGGCATGAATTCTCTTAAACTATCTTAAATTCTTTTAAACCGAGTAAATGGACATGCAGGTAGTGTAATGATAAGCACATCGGAATGAAGCGAGTTCAAATTCTGGTCGAATTCATTACATACACTTTATCACAAATGCTCTTGGGAAAGGTATAACTGTCTTTTTTTTTCTCATCCCACCCAACTATGGATGAAATAGTAGGCCAAACTAATCGTGTTTGACAACCAGTCGAAAAACCAGCTACCTGTAGCTGCACAAAGATGGTTAGACAGGTGGTGCAAGTACTATGTAGAACAAAAAGACAGTAATCCCACTCTAGATTGATTACCCATAATACTGTTGATACGAACAGGCATTGGGCTCCATGAAGGTGGTTGGCTAGGTCAATAGATACGCATCTACCACTTAACCGCACATTGACATAAATTATTTATGTTTACATATATACACCATACTCATACATTTTTTCTCCATCTCTAAACCTTTTCTACGCATTATACTAGTCTACACGCCATTATTGAAATAAAATTCTGTGACTTCTGTCATAGAGGTTGTGACGTCTATCCGTCCGTCACGCCTTCTAAAATAACCATACATTGTCGGATCGTTCGAAACCAAATTTTGGGGATAAATGCACAAGTAAGGGGATACAAAATACAGTTGGTTTTACTATGGTGCGTACCTTAGTACAATAAATTTTCATTCATTTTTTTTTAAGTTTTAATATTTAACATACAAAATACTCCCACTATTTTAAAAAGAATTTAATGATTAAAATAACAAATAGTTATTTAATAAAAATGAAATATTGTTTTTTGCATGTCTTTTCTTTAAGTTTTTATATATATTTCATTCTGGTAAAATATAATGCACAGTAGTAGCACTGTAAATATAAGCACAGTCGGGAGAGTATAGTTTGTAAAATTTTAGCGATAACTTTAACGATACTAAATACTGTAATGATTTCAATACGCGTGTTGCCAAAAATCTAGTTATTGAAACTCTTGGTTTTCCTATTGTCAGACTTGAAATAAAGATAATTTTTTAATAGAGCCTTACTCCAAAACAATTCATGCGAAAAACAGATAATAAATTTGGGGTCTGGGTGGAGGGAAATTCAATGAAAATTTAAAACTAACGCTATTTTGCTTTTGTGTGCGTGCTCAGTACGAGGCTATGAAGCTGAAAATCATCCAGTTTTCTGTTTGAGATTTCAATAAAAAGTAATCAGCTGCCATCTGCCACCTGAATTAAAGTCATTTACTTCTAAGAGAATCTATTGGTTGTATTCTACTAATTTAATATATTCAAATAATTTTCAAATGTTAACAATATGAAAGAAAGAATTTGAAACACGCAAGCACGCGTACGCGCAGAGTGGCAGAAATCAATTTTTAAGCAAATATGATGAAAGTACATTTTGAGATTTTCCTATCCGCCTTCACCAAATGAGATTTTGTCTGCATCACTTTTTTATATTCTTGTGAAATATCCTATTTTATCAGTGGTTAATCTGTCAAAAATAGCGAATGACATTCCCTGGGGTGCAGATGTCCATTCTTGCTTTAGCTTCTTTCAAATCACGTGGAACCGCTTATTATTGCAGATGACAGTGAACCATTGAATGACCTGAATTTAGTTTTGGAGTTAATTCTTCAACAGTAACACCATCATTTCTAGTGAATTAAAAACAAATATTCCCGGTGCATCTCTCCATTTCTAAACTTATCATGTCATCTTAATCATTTGTTTCACTTAATGGAGCCAACATAAATATCTCTGCAGTGTTTTTCCTAAGCTCATAGAACATTACCGATCTTCTGTACTATGAAGACCCATTCACATTTGGGAGGTTTGCGTTAATAATTAGGTTAGTGGGAAAATATCATTCAATCTACCGATATTAGAATTTAAGCGTTACTTATAGAATGACTTCATTTTTACTAAATTCCACCTAATATAAAGCTTGAAAGCCACTCAAGGTGGAGGATTACAGTCGATACGGTAATGATGAATAAGATCTTTGAAATTAATGAGAGAAAATGTAACAGGAATTGAAGATTGTGAGAATAAGGAGGATAGATAACAATCAAACCTTGACTTAAAAAGGTCATGGTTCAAGGAAGCATTCATGCGAAAGTCTATTCCCTAAAGTGGCAGTGCTTTGGAGAAAACATTGATCCCCTGAGCTTTATAAAACTGACCATTCGCAACCACCTTTATGGACCTACCTGAGAGGAAGAACTTGATTGAGTAAACACTTCCAGGGACGACATATCTGGAGAGTTTGTGTAGCAACTTCCTATGCTACACCTTATAAAATGCCTTTGAGATGTTTACTTTCTGGTAACAAAGCTACCATCGAGCGCTTCAGTGTTTGTGTGGGCGATGACAGAACAACAGCAGTGAACGTAAAGGAGCAGAATTCATACTGTTTGTCACTCAGGAGTTTATGTTTGATGAGATGATCAATTACCCACGTGTTGATAAACTTTCTGATTCTATTATTTTCTATGCTTTTAATCAATTACTATAAACAAAATGGATCCTTAATTTTGCACTATGATATAAAATATTCCTAATTTTTGGTGAATAAAAGGATTTTTTTGCATTTAGTTAATAGAGAGACTTACTTTTTATTTCTTTGTACATTTGCATTTATGAAAATAAGTCAATAATTTTTATAGTTTTAAGGTGCTTCCTAATAATTGGTATAGTTGCTAATTAAATAGTAGCAATTTACATCTCTACATGTTCGCCAGTCATGGACCGCAGTCGCATGGCTGGCAGGCCTATTATAGAAGTCGCCTTTGATCTAGGCACATTTCAAGGCTTTCCATAACCGATTTTATTTGTTTGGTCTGGCTACAGAACATTTAATGAGAACCAGTTTCATGTCACCTGCGCCCATTAGGGAATATGTTGTCTTGCTGAAAAAAATCATCACTACTGGGAAACATGGCGAGCACAGAAGAGTGCAAAAGGTCTGCACCAAGATGTGTGCATGCCACAACTATTACGATAGATTCCTGTTTCACTTGTGGTCGTTGCATATTCCAACAGTCACACCGTCATATAATTCCTGAACCACTGTCAGCTTGCACAACACCCTGCTGATTGGCTGGATTTGATTGCCCTTATAGGAATTTAAATCTATATATTTTTCCACCAATAAAATCCCACCATAAGGTTTCTTGATAAACAATAATGACAAGGGCAAATACCGCCAAAATACTTGCGACGTAATTGTTGACTTATCACATGTTATTTTTGGACCATTTAGAAAATAATAATAATAATAACTCCTTTCACCACTCCCGCAAATTCGAGAAAAAGATTTTCGCGAGCCAGTGTGAAATTATATACTAACTACTGAAAAACTTGTATTCAAAAAGTTTGCACATCTACATGAAATTAGATTTTGAATCCCCTTACAGATATAAAAATAGGAGCCTACTCCTTCTTGAGGATCAAACCAATTACGCAGAAGAGAAACATCCAACAGCCATCCACTAAGGCCTTGGCCACGCACACAATAAAAGGGAATAACCAGCATCTGCCAAGTAAACTATTGTCTACGAACTCACAAACACATTACGATGAACGTCATAAAGTTTGTCCACAGATTTCACATCGCACTAAAAACACTTAATTACTTTATAACATTTTATTGTTATTTCTGAAAAGAATATATAAACGTTATTTCAACTGATGTTCTGCTTCTACTTTTCCTTCAGAAAATAACCTTTATATGTTTCATTTAAAAGATGTATTGTTGTTGTTGTTGTTAAATGTTTGGAATCCCGTCACGCAGATAACAACAAAAAGGAGCTTGAAATATTAGTTATCTTAGCAGGTGAAGTGGTACCAGATTTTCTCTGGTCCTCCTGAGGCGCAGTAACCAATACCATGGTACTAATAATGTCGATCGATAACTACAAAATCCCACAGAATGCATAGTTAATTTGTTCGAGAAAAACCTCGACCAGTTGCCAATTAGGAAATAAAGCATTCTATCTTTTTTACCTCCCAAATGTGTCAAATCCTGTCTGCATCTCGTGGATGACACAGCTACAGTGTCACCTCTACTCTATCTCTTTAGCTATTATATCACATATACATGACTTAGTTGTTCCCAGTGGGAGAGAAAGAGAAACCGTCCAGTATACTTCTGTCTCTATTTGTATTTTAGTTAATGTCATTTCATATACATACTGTTAGGAAAACAACAGTTGTGAAATCCGCAAGGCTTTCATTAAGACTTGGTTTCGGGGTTGAAACTTCATAACTCTTAATCCAACGTGTCCCTGTAATATCTTGCTATACACAACTAAATTTTAATATTAGTTTTCCATCACAGTGTCGAAATACCCAATAAAAGTGCAAGTTCATTAGAACATATCTTCTTATATTATTCACAAATTTCCAGTCAATGTACATACACCCACGCATAAAAAAATGTAACGTTAATTCAATGATTTAATTAACAATGTCAAGAGCAGTTAAAATGAACATCAGCTGAAAAGGTAAAACTGGTTTTGACATTTTCTAATTTGATACTACTAGAATCCTTTTTAAAATCTGGTTGAGAAGGGGACGGTCTATACTGAGGAGTTCTCTCGACATGAGTGCCTTTCACTCAATTTCTCTGCGTCTAAGATTTACGCCATTGTCGACACAGGCAACCAAATTTAGTGAGATGATGCTACATTCGCTTTTTGATGTGACGATGTTCTTATTCCAACCCCAAACACTTTCAGAATATCATAAGGGCGATTTCCATTTGTGTGTGCATTGTTGTAGACCTTTGAAAATGTGAATCAGACTGACAACCCTTCATTTAGTGATATTTCCTGTCAATAGTCTTTTCTTGTATCATTCAAACTGAAACATTAGAGCCGTCAGTACAGTGGAGTATAAGCCCCCCCCCTCTCTCTCTCTCTCTCTCTCTCATAAAAATGGTCTCAAGGAAATGACATATATGTAACGATACAGGTAACGAGGTGGTGTAGCTTTGGCAGTAGATACTATTTGATGCGATATTATTGTTAGAATGAGTAAGATGACACTCATTATTTCCTTAATCGCAAATTGTTTTTCTCAAATACGAACAGCAATAGAAAACCAGAAATACGCGAATAGCAGACAGAAATTATTAGGCTTTAAAAGGTAGGGGCGTTAACGGAACAGAATCGTCAGTACTTAACAAGGATTGTAACCACCTAATAAAGGTGTACATTATATTTCAATTTACATCCTATTTCAACGCATCAGTCAGCACATTTTACAGCGTTCACCGTATTCGGTGGAGTTTAGTATTCGTTGACCAATAACAGTAACATTATTTTCACCACTAAGCCTCATCTGGACCGTGAGCATCAATCCCATTCCAGCTCTTTCAGTCGAATTTCTGTGAAGACAATACTGGATGAGATTATGAATCCAGCCAGTCATTAGAGCGTTTTACATGTTGCTCTGGAATGGTGCTCGATGTGTTGTATTAGAGTTCATAAGGATCACAAGTGAAACTGGGGCCTGTCTTGACAGGTGTAACATAAATCGATATCATTACAGACTCTTTATATCCGCCATGTTTCCTAAGGTGATAACGCTACTCCCCCTCCCATATTGTAGACGAGTGACACAAAACTTCCAAATAAACCATTGGTTACAATCCTCGCCGAATTTTAACCCCATCAAGCATATTCTGGATATGTTGCATACCTCACAAAATTGCCTGCACTTACCCAACAAATATAACAAAGTCATAGAACGTTATATATCCACACAACGATTAAACAATTAAACTCCTACCATTTATCCTCACCATTAATCACTACCTTTACACCCCATCATTTATCACCCCCATTAAACTTCACCATTAGTCGCAACCATTAAACTCCATCGTTAAGTCATATATATATATATATATGTCCTGCTATTTACCCATTCGTTTACCCATAGTGGAGTGAGAAGAAGAGGATTCATACTTTTCCTAAAAATCATTATTGAACGTAATGGATTCGACTGGAATTCGAACTCGGCTCTCCGAACACTCAGTGCGAACTGCTATCCATTACTCCCCCGTGCCTCCTAGGTACTAATGCGTAAAAACCTATAATTAACTAATATTGGATTTTCTTTTTTTTAAACCTATGATTAATACTGATTTTTGTTCTTAAATTATTACCGGATTTGCGGAGAGCAGTCATGTATTGAGTAATTGTGAATGTGCAATAAACATTAATTATAAGAAAACATTAATTTATCTCCCTTACACCTGAGGCGTTTTGTATCATATGCGTTATTCCTGTAATGAATATGATCTATATAATGCTAAAATTTTATTTTTTATGTCAGCATGAAGTCTCATACCAACCAGTCGTATTAATTGAGACAAATCTAAACTGCGTTAAATTAACGCAGGCGACAAAAAATCAGTGATTTGCAACTGAATGTTAATATGTGTTTGCATTCGCGCTGAACAAAATGAAAATCCATTTTTCACGGGAGATAACTGTAAAGTAAGAATTCAGGGTTAGTCCCCCTTACATAGTCATTTATAGTCATTTATCTATTTACATGTAAGTAAAAAAAAAAAACAATTGGGTGGCAGAAAGTAATTTTGACATAACATAATACACAGATTGCATTATTAAGCGATAATCTCTTTTTCCCATCATAATATTTCACCCAACAGCTTTCACGCTTCTCTTGTGGTAAATTATTTATAGTCAGTAAATGGAGTTAGCTCAGATATATGTCAAACTATCCATCTACACTTTTAAAACTTATTAATCTTTAATTTATTCGTAAAATAACTACCCTACACATAATAACATAATTTTGACGATAAAACTGTAAGCTCAGTAATAAACCGATTTATTTGAAACAATAGAAATCTTTTTATTCACAGTATATTTTTATTCAGAATTAAGAAAATGTGCTGGATTTTCTCATTTTCAACTTTTATCGTGTGAAACTATACAAATCTTCATTATTCTCCTTATATTCAGGATTTGGAAAATGTGCTGGATTTTCTCATTATTCAACTTTTATCGTGTGAAACTATACAAATCTTCATTATTCTCCTTATATTCAGGATTTGGAAAATGTGCTGGATTTTCTCATTATTCAACTTTTATCGTGTGAAACTATACAAATCTTCATTATTCTCCTTATATTCAGGATTTGGAAAATGTGCTGGATTTTCTCATTTTCAACTTTTATCGTGTGAAACTATACAAATCTTCATTATTCTCCTTATATTCAGGATTTGGAAAATGTGCTGGATTTTCTCATTTTCAACTTTTATCGTGTGAAACTATACAAATCTTCATTATTCTCCTTATATTCAGGATTTGGAAAATGTGCTGGATTTTCTCATTTTCAACTTTTATCGTGTGAAACTATACAAATCTTCATTATTCTCCTTATATTCAGGATTTGGAAAATGTGCTGGATTTTCTCATTATTCAAACTTTTATCGTGTGAAACTATACAAATCTTCATTATTCTCCTTATATTCAGGATTTATATTTCGACGTTTTACATCACAAATGAAAAAAAAGTGCTCAATTTTCGTAATATACACAATATTTAAATGAGAAGCAATAGAAAAAGTCATCATTCGCGATATATTTCGACATTTTTATCACAATTTTAAAAATGTGCTGAATTTTCGTAATATACACATTTTTGAATTAGAAGCAATAGAAAAATTCATCAATCGCATTATATTTCGATGTTTTTTATCACAAATTAAAAAATGTGCTGAATTTCCGTACTATACACATTTTTCAATGACAAGCAATAGAAAAATTCTTCATTCGCATTATATTTCGACATTTTATCAAAAATTAAAAAATGTGCTGAATTTTCGTAATGTACCCATTATATGTCGACGATTTTCATGACAAATTGAAAAATGTGCTGAATTTTCGTAATGTACCCATTTTATATTAGAAGCAATAGAAAAATTAATCATTCGCATGATATTTCGATGTTTTATATCACAAATTAAAAAATGTGCTTAATTTTCGTAATACACACATTTGTAAATTAGAACGAATAGAAAAATTCATCATTCGCATTATATTTCAATTTCAAAAAGATAAAAAAAATGTGCTGAATTTTCGTAATATACACATTTTCAAATTTGGAGAAATAGAAAAATTAATCATTCGCATTATATTTCGACGTTTTTCATCAGAAATTAAAAATGTTCCTGAATTTTCGTAATATACACATTTTTAAATGAGAAGCAATAGAAAAATTCATCATTCGCATTATATTTCGACGTTTTTCATCACAAATTAAAAGATCTGCTGAATTTTCGTAATATATTCATTTTTAAATGAGAAGCAATAGAAAAATTAATCATTCGCATTATATTTCGACGTTTTTCCTCAAAAATTAAAAAATGTCCTGAATTTTCGTAATATACACATTTGTAAATGAGAAGTAATAGAAAAATTCATCATTCGCATTATATTTCGACGTTTTACATCAGAAATTAAAAAATGTCCTGAATTTTCGTAATATACCCATTTGTAAATGAGAAGTAATAGAAAAATTCATCATTCGCATTATATTTCGACGTTTTTCATCAGAAATTAAAAAATGTCCTGAATTTTCGTAATATACACATTTGTAAACGAGAAGTAATAGAAAAATTCATCATTCGCATTATATTTAAACGTTTTTCTTCAAAAATTAAAAAATGTCCTGAATTTTCGTAATATACACATTTGTAAATGAGAAGTAATAGAAAAATTCATCATTCGCATTATATTTCGACGTTTTTCATCAGAAATTAAAAAATGTCCTGAATTTTCGTAATATACACATTTGTAAATGAGAAGTAATAGAAAAATTCATCATTCGCATTATATTTCGACGTTTTTCATCAGAAATTAAAAAATGTCCTGAATTTTCGTAATATACACATTTGTAAATGAGAAGTAATAGAAAAATTCATCATTCGCATTATATTTCGACGTTTTTCATCAGAAATTAAAAAATGTCCTGAATTTTCGTAATATACACATTTGTAAATGAGAAGTAATAGAAAAATTCATCATTCGCATTATATTTCGACGTTTTTCATCAGAAATTAAAAAATGTCCTGAATTTTCGTAATATACACATTTGTAAATGAGAAGTAATAGAAAAATTCATCATTCGCATTATATTTCGACGTTTTTCATCAGAAATTAAAAAATGTCCTGAATTTTCGTAATATACACATTTGTAAACGAGAAGTAATAGAAAAATTCATCATTCGCATTATATTTAAACGTTTTTCTTCAAAAATTAAAAAATGACCTGAATTTTCGTAATATACACATTTGTAAATCAGAAGTAATAGAAAAATTCATCATTCGCATTATATTTCGAAGTTTTTCTTCAAAAATTAAAAAATGTCCTGAATTTTCGTAATATACACATTTGTAAATGAGAAGTAATAGAAAAATTCACATTCGCATTATATTTCGACGTTTTTCATCAGAAATTAAAAAATGTCCTGAATTTTCGTAATATACACATTTGTAAATGAGAAGTAATAGAAAAATTCATCATTCGCATTATATTTCGACGTTTTTCATCAGAAATTAAAAAATGTCCTGAATTTTCGTAATATATACATTTGTAAATGAGAAGTAATAGAAAAATTTATCATTCGCATTATATTTCGACGTTTTTATTCAAAAATTAAAAAATGTCCTGAATTTTCGTAATATACACATTTGTAAATGAGAAGTAATAGAAAAATTCATCATTCGCATTTATATTTCAACGTTTTTCTTCAAAAATTAAAAAATGTCCTGAAATTTCGTAATATACACATTTGTAAATGAGAAGTAATAGAAAAATTAATCATTCGCATTATATTTCGACGTTTTTCATCAGAAATTAAAAAATGTCCTGAATTTTCGTAATATACACATTTGTATATGAGAAGTAATAGAAAAATTCATCATTCGCATTATATTTCGACGTTTTTCATCAGAAATTAAAAAATGTCCTGAATTTTCGTAATATACACATTTGTAAATGAGAAGTAATAGAAAAATTCATCATTCGCATTATAATTCGACGTTTTTCATCAGAAATTAAAAAATGTCCTGAATTTTCGTAATATACACATTTGTAAATGAGAAGTAATAGAAAAATTCATCATTCGCATTATATTTCGACGTTTTTTTTCAAAAATTAAAAAATGTCCTGAATTTTCGTAATATACACATTTGTAAATGAGAAGTAATAGAAAAATTAATCATTCGCATTATATTTTGAAGTTTTTCTTCAAAAATTAAAAAATGTCCTGAATTTTCGTAATATGCACATTTGTAAATGAGAAGTAATAGAAAAATTCATCATTCGCATTATATTTCGACGTTTTTGTTCAGAAATTAAAAAATGTCCTGAATTTTCGTAATATACACATTTGTAAATGAGAAGTAATAGAAAAATTCATCATTCACATTATATTTCGACGTTTTTCTTCAAAAATTAAAAAATGTCCTGAATTTTCGTAATATGCACATTTGTAAATGAGAAGTAATAGAAAAAATTCATCATTCACATTATATTTCGACGTTTTTCATCAGATATTTAAAAAATGTCCTGAAATTTCGTAATATACACATTTGTAAATGAGAAGTAATAGAAAATTCATCATTCGCATTATATTTCGACGTTTTTCATCAGAAATTAAAAAATGTCCTGAATTTTCGTAATATACACATTTGTAAATGAGAAGTAATAGAAAAATTCATCATTCGCATTATATTTCGACGTTTTTCTTCAAAAATTAAAAAATGTCCTGAATTTTCGTAATATACACATTTGTAAATGAGAAGTAATAGAAAAATTCATCATTCGCATTATATTTCGACGTTTTTGTTCAGAAATTAAAAAATGTCCTGAATTTTCGTAATATACACATTTGTAAATGAGAAGTAATAGAAAAATTCATCATTCACATTATATTTCGACGTTTTTCTTCAAAAATTAAAAAATGTCCTGAATTTTCGTAATATGCACATTTGTAAATGAGAAGTAATAGAAAAAATTCATCATTCACATTATATTTCGACGTTTTTCATCAGATATTTAAAAAATGTCCTGAAATTTCGTAATATACACATTTGTAAATGAGAAGTAATAGAAAAATTCATCATTCGCATTATATTTCGACGTTTTTCATCAGAAATTAAAAAATGTCCTGAATTTTCGTAATATACACATTTGTAAATGAGAAGTAATAGAAAAATTCATCATTCGCATTATATTTCGACGTTTTTCTTCAAAAATTAAAAAATGTCCTGAATTTTCGTAATATACACATTTGTAAATGAGAAGTAATAGAAAAAATCATCATTCGCATTATATTTCGACGTTTTTCATCAGAAATTAAAAAATGTCCTGAATTTTCGTAATATACACATTTGTATATGAGAAGTAATAGAAAAATTCATCATTCGCATTATATTTCGACGTTTTTCATCAGAAATTAAAAAATGTCCTGAATTTTCGTAATATACACATTTGTAAATGAGAAGTAATAGAAAAATTCATCATTCGCATTATATTTCGACGTTTTTCATCAGAAATTAAAAAATGTCCTGAATTTTCGTAATATACACATTTGTAAATGAGAAGTAATAGAAAAATTCATCATTCGCATTATATTTCGACGTTTTTTTTCAAAAATTAAAAAATGTCCTGAATTTTCGTAATATACACATTTGTAAATGAGAAGTAATAGAAAAATTAATCATTCGCATTATATTTTGAAGTTTTTCTTCAAAAATTAAAAAATGTCCTGAATTTTCGTAATATGCACATTTGTAAATGAGAAGTAATAGAAAAATTCATCATTCGCATTATATTTCGACGTTTTTGTTCAGAAATTAAAAAATGTCCTGAATTTTCGTAATATACACATTTGTAAATGAGAAGTAATAGAAAAATTCATCATTCACATTATATTTCGACGTTTTTCTTCAAAAATTAAAAAATGTCCTGAATTTTCGTAATATGCACATTTGTAAATGAGAAGTAATAGAAAAAATTCATCATTCACATTATATTTCGACGTTTTTCATCAGATATTTAAAAAATGTCCTGAAATTTCGTAATATACACATTTGTAAATGAGAAGTAATAGAAAATTCATCATTCGCATTATATTTCGACGTTTTTCATCAGAAATTAAAAAATGTCCTGAATTTTCGTAATATACACATTTGTAAATGAGAAGTAATAGAAAAATTCATCATTCGCATTATATTTCGACGTTTTTCTTCAAAAATTAAAAAATGTCCTGAATTTTCGTAATATACACATTTGTAAATGAGAAGTAATAGAAAAATTCATCATTCGCATTATATTTCGACGTTTTTGTTCAGAAATTAAAAAATGTCCTGAATTTTCGTAATATACACATTTGTAAATGAGAAGTAATAGAAAAATTCATCATTCACATTATATTTCGACGTTTTTCTTCAAAAATTAAAAAATGTCCTGAATTTTCGTAATATGCACATTTGTAAATGAGAAGTAATAGAAAAAATTCATCATTCACATTATATTTCGACGTTTTTCATCAGATATTTAAAAAATGTCCTGAAATTTCGTAATATACACATTTGTAAATGAGAAGTAATAGAAAATTCATCATTCGCATTATATTTCGACGTTTTTCATCAGAAATTAAAAAATGTCCTGAATTTTCGTAATATACACATTTGTAAATGAGAAGTAATAGAAAAATTCATCATTCGCATTATATTTCGACGTTTTTTATCAGAAATTAAAAAATGTCCTGAAATTTCGTAATATACACATTTGTAAATGAGAAGTAATAGAAAAATTCATCATTCGCATTATATTTCGACGTTTTTCATCAGAAATTAAAAAATGTCCTGAATTTTCGTAATATACACATTTGTAAATGAGAAGTAATAGAAAAATTCATCATTCGCATTATATTTCGACGTTTTTCGTCAGAAATTAAAAAATGTCCTGAATTTTCGTAATATACACATTTGTAAATGAGAAGTAATAGAAAAATTCATCATTCGCATTATATTTCGACGTTTTTCATCAGAAATTAAAAAATGTCCTGAATTTTCGTAATATACACATTTGTCAATGAGAAGTAATAGAAAAATTCATCATTCGCATTATATTTAAACGTTTTTCTTCAAATATAAAAAAATGTCCTGAATTTTCGTAATATACACATTTGTAAATGAGAAGTAATAGAAAAATTCATCATTCGCATTATATTTCGACGTTTTTCATCAGAAATTTAAAAATGTCCGGAATTTTCGTAATATACACATTTGTAAATGAGAAGTAATAGAAAAATTCATCATTCGCATTATATTTCGACGTTTTTCATCAGAAATTAAAAAATGTCCTGAATTTTCGTAATATACACATTTGTAAATGAGAAGTAATAGAAAAATTCATCATTCGCATTATATTTCGACGTTTTTCATCAGAAATTAAAAAATGTCCTGAATTTTCGTAATATACACATTTGTAAACGAGAAGTAATAGAAAAATTCATCATTCGCATTATATTTAAACGTTTTTCTTCAAAAATTAAAAAATGACCTGAATTTTCGTAATATACACATTTGTAAATGAGAAGTAATAGAAAAATTCATCATTCGCATTGTATTTCGAAGTTTTTCTTCAAAAATTAAAAAATGTCCTGAATTTTCGTAATATACACATTTGTAAATGAGAAGTAATAGAAAAATTCATCATTCGCATTATATTTCGACGTTTTTCATCATAAATTAAAAAATGTCCTGAATTTTCGTAATATACACATTTGTAAATGAGAAGTAATAGAAAAATTCATCATTCGCATTATATTTCGACGTTTTTCATCAGAAATTAAAAAATGTCCTGAATTTTCGTAATATACACATTTGTAAATGAGAAGTAATAGAAAAATTCATCATTCGCATTATATTTCGACGTTTTTCATCAGAAATTAAAAAATGTCCTGAATTTTCGTAATATACACATTTGTAAACGAGAAGTAATAGAAAAATTCATCATTCGCATTATATTTAAAGGTTTTTCTTCAAAAATTAAAAAATGACCTGAATTTTCGTAATATACACATTTGTAAATCAGAAGTAATAGAAAAATTCATCATTCGCATTATATTTCGAAGTTTTTCTTCAAAAATTAAAAAATGTCCTGAATTTTCGTAATATACACATTTGTAAATGAGAAGTAATAGAAAAATTCATCATTCGCATTATATTTCGACGTTTTTCATCAGAAATTAAAAAATGTCCCCAATTTTCGTAATATATACATTTGTAAATGAGAAGTAATAGAAAAATTCATCATTCGCATTATATTTCGACGTTTTTATTCAAAAATTAAAAAATGTCCTGAATTTTCGTAATATACACATTTGTAAATGAGAAGTAATAGAAAAATTCATCATTCGCATTTATATTTCGACGTTTTTCTTCAAAAATTAAAAAATGTCCTGAAATTTCGTAATATACACATTTGTAAATGAGAAGTAATAGAAAAATTCATCATTCGCATTATATTTCGACGTTTTTCATCAGAAATTAAAAAATGCCCTGAATTTTCGTAATATACACATTTGTATATGAGAAGTAATAGAAAAATTCATCATTCGCATTATATTTCGACGTTTTTCATCAGAAATTAAAAAATGTCCTGAATTTTCGTAATATACACATTTGTAAATGAGAAGTAATAGAAGAATTCATCATTCGCATTATATTTCGACGTTTTTCATCAGAAATTAAAAAATGTCGTGAATTTTCGTAATATACACATTTGTAAATGAGAAGTAATAGAAAAATTCACCATTCGCATTATATTTCGACGTTTTTCATCAGAAATTAAAAAATGTCCTGAATTTTCGTAATATATACATTTGTAAATGAGAAGTAAGAGGAAAAATTCATCATTCGCATTATATTTCGACGTTTTTCATCAGAAATTAAAAAATGTCCTGAATTTTCGTAATATACACATTTGTAAATGAGAAGTAATAGAAAAATTCATCATTCGCATTATATTTCGACGTTTTTCATCAGAAATTAAAAAATGTCCTGAATTTTCGTAATATACACATTTGTAAACGAGAAGTAATAGAAAAATTCATCATTCGCATTATATTTAAACGTTTTTCTTCAAAAATTAAAAAATGACCTGAATTTTCGTAATATACACATTTGTAAATGAGAAGTAATAGAAAAATTCATCATTCGCATTGTATTTCGAAGTTTTTCTTCAAAAATTAAAAAATGTCCTGAATTTTCGTAATATACACATTTGTAAATGAGAAGTAATAGAAAAATTCATCATTCGCATTATATTTCGACGTTTTTCATCATAAATTAAAAAATGTCCTGAATTTTCGTAATATACACATTTGTAAATGAGAAGTAATAGAAAAATTCATCATTCGCATTATATTTCGACGTTTTTCATCAGAAATTAAAAAATGTCCTGAATTTTCGTAATATACACATTTGTAAATGAGAAGTAATAGAAAAATTCATCATTCGCATTATATTTCGACGTTTTTCATCAGAAATTAAAAAATGTCCTGAATTTTCGTTATATACACATTTGTAAACGAGAAGTAATAGAAAAATTCATCATTCGCATTATATTTAAAGGTTTTTCTTCAAAAATTAAAAAATGACCTGAATTTTCGTAATATACACATTTGTAAATCAGAAGTAATAGAAAAATTCATCATTCGCATTATATTTCGAAGTTTTTCTTCAAAAATTAAAAAATGTCCTGAATTTTCGTAATATACACATTTGTAAATGAGAAGTAATAGAAAAATTCATCATTCGCATTATATTTCGACGTTTTTCATCAGAAATTAAAAAATGTCCTCAATTTTCGTAATATATACATTTGTAAATGAGAAGTAATAGAAAAATTCATCATTCGCATTATATTTCGACGTTTTTATTCAAAAATTAAAAAATGTCCTGAATTTTCGTAATATACACATTTGTAAATGAGAAGTAATAGAAAAATTCATCATTCGCATTTATATTTCGACGTTTTTCTTCAAAAATTAAAAAATGTCCTGAAATTTCGTAATATACACATTTGTAAATGAGAAGTAATAGAAAAATTCATCATTCGCATTATATTTCGACGTTTTTCATCAGAAATTAAAAAATGCCCTGAATTTTCGTAATATACACATTTGTATATGAGAAGTAATAGAAAAATTCATCATTCGCATTATATTTCGACGTTTTTCATCAGAAATTAAAAAATGTCCTGAATTTTCGTAATATACACATTTGTAAATGAGAAGTAATAGAAGAATTCATCATTCGCATTATATTTCGACGTTTTTCATCAGAAATTAAAAAATGTCGTGAATTTTCGTAATATACACATTTGTAAATGAGAAGTAATAGAAAAATTCACCATTCGCATTATATTTCGACGTTTTTCATCAGAAATTAAAAAATGTCCTGAATTTTCGTAATATATACATTTGTAAATGAGAAGTAAGAGGAAAAATTCATCATTCGCATTATATTTCGACGTTTTTCTTCAAAAATTAAAAAATGTCCTGAATTTTCGTAATATACACATTTGTAAATGAGAAGTAATAGAAAAATTCATCATATGCATTATATTTCGACGTTTTTCTTCAAAAATTAAAAAATGTCCTGAATTTTCGTAATATACACATTTGTAAATGAGAAGTAATAGAAAAATTCATCATTCGCATTATATTTCGACGTTTTTCATCAGAAATTAAAAAATGTCCTGAATTTTCGTAATATACACATTTGTAAATGAGAAGTAATAGAAAAATTCATCATTCGCATTATATTTCGACGTTTTTCATCAGAAATTAAAAAATGTCCTGAATTTTCGTAATATACACATTTGTAAACGAGAAGTAATAGAAAAATTTATCATTCGCATTATATTTAAACGTTTTTCTTCAAAAATTAAAAAATGACCTGAATTTTCGTAATATACACATTTGTAAATCAGAAGTAATAGAAAAATTCATCATTCGCATTATATTTCGAAGTTTTTCTTCAAAAATTAAAAAATGTCCTGAATTTTCGTAATATGCACATTTGTAAATGAGAAGTAATAGAAAAATTCATCATTCGCATTATATTTCGACGTTTTTCATCAGAAATTAAAAAATGTCCTGAATTTTCGTAATATATACATTTGTAAATGAAAAGTAATAGAAAAATTCATCATTCGCATTATATTTCGACGTTTTTATTCAAAAATTAAAAAATGTCCTGAATTTTCGTAATATACACATTTGTAAATGAGAAGTAATAGAAAAATTCATCATTCGCATTTATATTTCGACGTTTTTCTTCAAAAATTAAAAAATGTCCTGAAATTTCGTAATATACACATTTGTAAATGAGAAGTAATAGAAAAATTCATCATTCGCATTATATTTCGACGTTTTTCATCAGAAATTAAAAAATGCCCTGAATTTTCGTAATATACACATTTGTATATGAGAAGTAATAGAAAAATTCATCATTCGCATTATATTTCGACGTTTTTCATCAGAAATTAAAAAATGTCCTGAATTTTCGTAATATACACATTTGTAAATGAGAAGTAATAGAAAAATTCATCATTCGCATTATATTTCGACGTTTTTCATCAGAAATTAAAAAATGTCCTGAATTTTCGTAATATACACATTTGTAAATGAGAAGTAATAGAAAAATTCACCATTCGCATTATATTTCGACGTTTTTCATCAGAAATTAAAAAATGTCCTGAATTTTCGTAATATATACATTTGTAAATGAGAAGTAAGAGGAAAAATTCATCATTCGCATTATATTTCGACGTTTTTCTTCAAAAATTAAAAAATGTCCTGAATTTTCGTAATATACACATTTGTAAATGAGAAGTAATAGAAAAATTCATCATATGCATTATATTTCGACGTTTTTCTTCAAAAATTAAAAAATGTCCTGAATTTTCGTAATATACACATTTGTAAATGAGAAGTAATAGAAAAATTCATCATTCGCATTATATTTCGACGTTTTTCATCAGAAATTAAAAAATGTCCTGAATTTTCGTAATATACACATTTGTAAATGAGAAGTAATAGAAAAATTCATCATTCGCATTATATTTCGACGTTTTTCATCAGAAATTAAAAAATGTCCTGAATTTTCGTAATATACACATTTGTAAACGAGAAGTAATAGAAAAATTCATCATTCGCATTATATTTAAACGTTTTTCTTCAAAAATTAAAAAATGACCTGAATTTTCGTAATATACACATTTGTAAATCAGAAGTAATAGAAAAATTCATCATTCGCATTATATTTCGAAGTTTTTCTTCAAAAATTAAAAAATGTCCTGAATTTTCGTAATATACACATTTGTAAATGAGAAGTAATAGAAAAATTCATCATTCGCATTATATTTCGACGTTTTTCATCAGAAATTAAAAAATGTCCTGAATTTTCGTAATATATACATTTGTAAATGAAAAGTAATAGAAAAATTCATCATTCGCATTATATTTCGACGTTTTTATTCAAAAATTAAAAAATGTCCTGAATTTTCGTAATATACACATTTGTAAATGAGAAGTAATAGAAAAATTCATCATTCGCATTTATATTTCGACGTTTTTCTTCAAAAATTAAAAAATGTCCTGAAATTTCGTAATATACACATTTGTAAATGAGAAGTAATAGAAAAATTCATCATTCGCATTATATTTCGACGTTTTTCATCAGAAATTAAAAAATGTCCTGAATTTTCGTAATATACACATTTGTATATGAGAAGTAATAGAAAAATTCATCATTCGCATTATATTTCGACGTTTTTCATCAGAAATTAAAAAATGTCCTGAATTTTCGTAATATACACATTTGTAAATGAGAAGTAATAGAAAAATTCATCATTCGCATTATATTTCGACGTTTTTCATCAGAAATTAAAAAATGTCCTGAATTTTCGTAATATACACATTTGTAAATGAGAAGTAATAGAAAAATTCACCATTCGCATTATATTTCGACGTTTTTCATCAGAAATTAAAAAATGTCCTGAATTTTCGTAATATATACATTTGTAAATGATAAGTAAGAGGAAAAATTCATCATTCGCATTATATTTCGACGTTTTTCTTCAAAAATTAAAAAATGTCCGGAATTTTCGTAATATGCACATTTGTAAATGAGAAGTAATAGAAAAATTCATCATTCGCATTATATTTCGACGTTTTTCATCAGAAATTAAAAAATGTCCTGAATTTTCGTAATATATACATTTGTAAATGAAAAGTAATAGAAAAATTCATCATTCGCATTATATTTCGACGTTTTTATTCAAAAATTAAAAAATGTCCTGAATTTTCGTAATATACACATTTGTAAATGAGAAGTAATAGAAAAATTCATCATTCGCATTTATATTTCGACGTTTTTCTTCAAAAATTAAAAAATGTCCTGAAATTTCGTAATATACACATTTGTAAATGAGAAGTAATAGAAAAATTCATCATTCGCATTATATTTCGACGTTTTTCATCAGAAATTAAAAAATGCCCTGAATTTTCGTAATATACACATTTGTATATGAGAAGTAATAGAAAAATTCATCATTCGCATTATATTTCGACGTTTTTCATCAGAAATTAAAAAATGTCCTGAATTTTCGTAATATACACATTTGTAAATGAGAAGTAATAGAAAAATTCATCATTCGCATTATATTTCGACGTTTTTCATCAGAAATTAAAAAATGTCCTGAATTTTCGTAATATACACATTTGTAAATGAGAAGTAATAGAAAAATTCACCATTCGCATTATATTTCGACGTTTTTCATCAGAAATTAAAAAATGTCCTGAATTTTCGTAATATATACATTTGTAAATGAGAAGTAAGAGGAAAAATTCATCATTCGCATTATATTTCGACGTTTTTCTTCAAAAATTAAAAAATGTCCTGAATTTTCGTAATATACACATTTGTAAATGAGAAGTAATAGAAAAATTCATCATATGCATTATATTTCGACGTTTTTCTTCAAAAATTAAAAAATGTCCTGAATTTTCGTAATATACACATTTGTAAATGAGAAGTAATAGAAAAATTCATCATTCGCATTATATTTCGACGTTTTTCATCAGAAATTAAAAAATGTCCTGAATTTTCGTAATATACACATTTGTAAATGAGAAGTAATAGAAAAATTCATCATTCGCATTATATTTCGACGTTTTTCATCAGAAATTAAAAAATGTCCTGAATTTTCGTAATATACACATTTGTAAACGAGAAGTAATAGAAAAATTCATCATTCGCATTATATTTAAACGTTTTTCTTCAAAAATTAAAAAATGACCTGAATTTTCGTAATATACACATTTGTAAATCAGAAGTAATAGAAAAATTCATCATTCGCATTATATTTCGAAGTTTTTCTTCAAAAATTAAAAAATGTCCTGAATTTTCGTAATATACACATTTGTAAATGAGAAGTAATAGAAAAATTCATCATTCGCATTATATTTCGACGTTTTTCATCAGAAATTAAAAAATGTCCTGAATTTTCGTAATATATACATTTGTAAATGAAAAGTAATAGAAAAATTCATCATTCGCATTATATTTCGACGTTTTTATTCAAAAATTAAAAAATGTCCTGAATTTTCGTAATATACACATTTGTAAATGAGAAGTAATAGAAAAATTCATCATTCGCATTTATATTTCGACGTTTTTCTTCAAAAATTAAAAAATGTCCTGAAATTTCGTAATATACACATTTGTAAATGAGAAGTAATAGAAAAATTCATCATTCGCATTATATTTCGACGTTTTTCATCAGAAATTAAAAAATGTCCTGAATTTTCGTAATATACACATTTGTATATGAGAAGTAATAGAAAAATTCATCATTCGCATTATATTTCGACGTTTTTCATCAGAAATTAAAAAATGTCCTGAATTTTCGTAATATACACATTTGTAAATGAGAAGTAATAGAAAAATTCATCATTCGCATTATATTTCGACGTTTTTCATCAGAAATTAAAAAATGTCCTGAATTTTCGTAATATACACATTTGTAAATGAGAAGTAATAGAAAAATTCACCATTCGCATTATATTTCGACGTTTTTCATCAGAAATTAAAAAATGTCCTGAATTTTCGTAATATATACATTTGTAAATGATAAGTAAGAGGAAAAATTCATCATTCGCATTATATTTCGACGTTTTTCTTCAAAAATTAAAAAATGTCCGGAATTTTCGTAATATACACATTTGTAAATGAGAAGTAATAGAAAAATTCATCATATGCATTATATTTCGACGTTTTTCTTCAAAAATTAAAAAATGTCCTGAATTTTCGTAATATACACATTTGTAAATGAGAAGTAATAGAAAAATTCATCATTCGCATTATATTTCGACGTTTTTCATCAGAAATTAAAAAATGTCCTGAATTTTCGTAATATACACATTTGTAAATGAGAAGTAATAGAAAAATTCATCATTCGCATTATATTTCGACGTTTTTCATCAGAAATTAAAAAATGTCCTGAATTTTCGTAATATACACATTTGTAAACGAGAAGTAATAGAAAAGTTCATCATTCGCATTATATTTAAACGTTTTTCTTCAAAAATTAAAAAATGACCTGAATTTTCGTAATATACACATTTGTAAATCAGAAGTAATAGAAAAATTCATCATTCGCATTATATTTCGAAGTTTTTCTTCAAAAATTAAAAAATGTCCTGAATTTTCGTAATATACACATTTGTAAATGAGAAGTAATAGAAAAATTCATCATTCGCATTATATTTCGACGTTTTTCATCAGAAATTAAAAAATGTCCAGAATTTTCGTAATATATACATTTGTAAATGAGAAGTAATAGAAAAATTCATCATTCGCATTATATTTCGACGTTTTTATTCAAAAATTAAAAAATGTCCTGAATTTTCGTAATATACACATTTGTAAATGAGAAGTAATAGAAAAATTCATCATTCGCATTTATATTTCGACGTTTTTCTTCAAAAATTAAAAAATGTCCTGAAATTTCGTAATATACACATTTGTAAATGAGAAGTAATAGAAAAATTCATCATTCGCATTATATTTCGACGTTTTTCATCAGAAATTAAAAAATGTCCTGAATTTTCGTAATATACACATTTGTATATGAGAAGTAATAGAAAAATTCATCATTCGCATTATATTTCGACGTTTTTCATCAGAAATTAAAAAATGTCCTGAATTTTCGTAATATACACATTTGTAAATGAGAAGTAATAGAAAAATTCACCATTCGCATTATATTTCGACGTTTTTCATCAGAAATTAAAAATGTCCTGAATTTTCGTAATATATACATTTGTAAATGAGGAGTAAGAGGAAAAATTCATCATTCGCATTATATTTCGACGTTTTTCTTCAAAAATTAAAAAATGTCCGGAATTTTCGTAATATACACATTTGTAAATGAGAAGTAATAGAAAAATTCATCATATGCATTATATTTCGACGTTTTTCTTCAAAAATTAAAAAATGTCCTGAATTTTCGTAATATACACATTTGTAAATGAGAAGTAATAGAAAAATTCATCATTCGCATTATATTTCGACGTTTTTCATCAGAAATTAAAAAATGTCCTGAATTTTCGTAATATACACATTTGTAAATGAGAAGTAATAGAAAAATTCATCATTCGCATTATATTTCGACGTTTTTCATCAGAAATTAAAAAATGTCCTCAATTTTCGTAATATACACATTTGTAAACGAGAAGTAATAGAAAAGTTCATCATTGGCATTATATTTAAACGTTTTTCTTCAAAAATTAAAAAATGACCTGAATTTTCGTAATATACACATTTGTAAATCAGAAGTAATAGAAAAATTCATCATTCGCATTATATTTCGAAGTTTTTCTTCAAAAATTAAAAAATGTCCTGAATTTTCGTAATATACACATTTGTAAATGAGAAGTAATAGAAAAATTCATCATTCGCATTATATTTCGACGTTTTTAGTCAGAAATTAAAAAATGTCCTGAATTTTCGTAATATATACATTTGTAAATGAGAAGTAATAGAAAAATTCATCATTCGCATTATATTTCGACGTTTTTATTCAAAAATTAAAAAATGTCCTGAATTTTCGTAATATACACATTTGTAAATGAGAAGTAATAGAAAAATTCATCATTCGCATTTATATTTCGACGTTTTTCTTCAAAAATTAAAAAATGTCCTGAAATTTCGTAATATACACATTTGTAAATGAGAAGTAATAGAAAAATTCATCATTCGCATTATATTTCGACGTTTTTCATCAGAAATTAAAAAATGTCCTGAATTTTCGTAATATACACATTTGTATATGAGAAGTAATAGAAAAATTCATCATTCGCATTATATTTCGACGTTTTTCATCAGAAATTAAAAAATGTCCTGAATTTTCGTAATATACACATTTGTAAATGAGAAGTAATAGAAAAATTCATCATTCGCATTATATTTCGACGTTTTTCATCAGAAATTAAAAAATGTCCTGAATTTTCGTAATATACACATTTGTAAATGAGAAGTAATAGAAAAATTCACCATTCGCATTATATTTCGACGTTTTTCATCAGAAATTAAAAATGTCCTGAATTTTCGTAATATATACATTTGTAAATGAGAAGTAAGAGGAAAAATTCATCATTCGCATTATATTTCGACGTTTTTCTTCAAAAATTAAAAAATGTCCTGAATTTTCGTAATATACACATTTGTAAATGAGAAGTAATAGAAAAATTCATCATATGCATTATATTTCGACGTTTTTCTTCAAAAATTAAAAAATGTCCTGAATTTTCGTAATATACACATTTGAAAATGTGAAGTAATAGAAAAATTCATCATTCGCATTATATTACGACGTTTTCCTTCAAAAATTAAAAAATGTCCTGAATTTTCGTAAAATACACATTTGTAAATGAGAAGTAATAGAAAAATTTATCATTGGCATTATATTTCGACGTTTTTCATCAGAAATTAAAAAATGTCCTGAATTTTCGTAATATACACATTTGTAAATGAGAAGTAATAGAAAAAAACATCATTCGCATTATATTTCGATGTTTTTGTTCAGAAATTAAAAAATGTCCTGAATTTTCGTAATATACACATTAGTAAATGAGAAGTAATAGAAAAATTCATCATTCGCATTATATTTCGACGTTTTTTTTCAAAAATTCAAAAATGTCCTGAATTTTCGTAATATACACATTTGTAAATGAGAAGTAATAGAAAAATTAATCATTCGCATTATATTTTGACGTTTTTCTTCAAAAATTAAAAAATGTCCTGAATTTTCGTAATATGCACATTTGTAAATGAGAAGTAATAGAAAAATTCATCATTCGCATTGTATTTCGACGTTTTTCATCAGAAATTAAAAAATGTCCTGAATTTTCGTAATATACACATTTGTAAATGAGAAGTAATAGAAAAATTCATCATTCGCATTATATTTCGACGTTTTTCGTCAGAAATTAAAAAATGTCCTTAATTTTCGTAATATACACATTTGTAAATGAGAAGTAATAGAAAAATTCATCATTCGCATTATATTTCGACGTTTTTGTTCAGAAATTAAAAAATGTCCTGAATTTTCGTAATATACACATTTGTAAATGAGAAGTAATAGAAAAATTCATCATTCACATTATATTTCGACGTTTTTCTTCAAAAATTAAAAAATGTCCTGAATTTTCGTAATATGCACATTTGGAAATGAGAAGTAATAGAAAAAATTCATCATTCACATTATATTTCGACGTTTTTCATCAGATATTTAAAAAATGTCCTGAAATTTCGTAATATACACATTTTTAAATGAGAAGTAATAGAAAATTCATCATTCGCATTATATTTCGACGTTTTTCATCAGAAATTAAAAAATGTACTGAATTTTCGTAATATACACATTTGTAAATGAGAAGTAATAGAAAAATTCATCATTTGCATTATATTTCGACGTTTTTTCATCAGAAATTAAAAAATGTCCTGAAATTTCGTAATATACACATTTGTAAATGAGAAGTAATAGAAAAATTCATCATTCCCATTATATTACGACGTTTTTCATCATAAATTAAAAAATGTCCTGAATTTTCGTAATATACACATTTGTAATTGAGAAGTAATAGAAAAATTCATCATTCGCTTTATATTACGACGTTTTTCTTCAAAAATTAAAAAATGTCCTGAATTTTCGTAAAATACACATTTGTAAATGAGAAGTAATAGAAAAATTTATCATTCGCATTATATTTCGACGTTTTTCATCAGAAATTAAAAAATGTCCTGAATTTTCGTAATATACACATTTGTAAATGAGAAGTAATAGAAAAATTAATCATTCGCATTATATTTTGACGTTTTTCTTCAAAAATTAAAAAATGTCCTGAATTTTCGTAATATGCACATTTGTAAATGAGAAGTAATAGAAAAATTCATCATTCGCATTGTATTTCGACGTTTTTCATCAGAAATTAAAAAATGTCCTGAATTTTCGTAATATACACATTTGTAAATGAGAAGTAATAGAAAAATTCATCATTCGCATTATATTTCGACGTTTTTCGTCAGAAATTAAAAAATGTCCTTAATTTTCGTAATATACACATTTGTAAATGAGAAGTAATAGAAAAATTCATCATTCGCATTATATTTCGACGTTTTTGTTCAGAAATTAAAAAATGTCCTGAATTTTCGTAATATACACATTTGTAAATGAGAAGTAATAGAAAAATTCATCATTCACATTATATTTCGACGTTTTTCTTCAAAAATTAAAAAATGTCCTGAATTTTCGTAATATGCACATTTGGAAATGAGAAGTAATAGAAAAAATTCATCATTCACATTATTATTTCGACGTTTTTCATCAGATATTTAAAAAATGTCCTGGAAATTTCGTAATATACACATTTGTAAATGAGAAGTAATAGAAAAATTCATCATTTGCATTATATTTCGACGTTTTTTCATCAGAAATTGAAAAATGTCCTGAAATTTCGTAATATACACATTTGTAAATGAGAAGTAATAGAAAAATTCATCATTCCCATTATATTACGACGTTTTTCATCATAAATTAAAAAATGTCCTGAATTTTCGTAATATACACATTTGTAAATGAGAAGTAATAGAAAAATTCATCATTCGCATTATATTTCGACGTTTTTCATCAGAAATTAAAAAATGTCCTGAATTTTCGTAATATACACATTTGTAAATGAGAAGTAATAGAAAAAATCATCATTCGCATTATATTTCGACGTTTTTCATCAGAAATTTAAAAATGTCCTGAATTTTCGTAATATACACATTTGTAAATGAGAAGTAATAGAAAAATTCATCATTCACATTATATTTCGACGTTTTTGGTCGAAAATTAAAAAATGTCCTGAATTTTCGTAATATACACATTTGTAATTGAGAAGTAATAGAAAAATTCATCATTCGCATTATATTACGACGTTTTTCTTCAAAAATTAAAAAATGTCCTGAATTTTCGTAAAATACACATTTGTAAATGAGAAGTAATAGAAAAATTTATCATTCGCATTATATTTCGACGTTTTTCATCAGAAATTAAAAAATGTCCTGAATTTTCGTAATATACACATTTGTAAATGAGAAGTAATAGAAAATTCATCATTCGCATTATATTTCGACGTTTTTCATCAGAAATTTAAAAATGTCCTGAATTTTCGTAATATACACATTTGTAAATGAGAAGTAATAGAAAAATTCATCATTCACATTATATTTCGACGTTTTTGGTCAAAAATTAAAAAATGTCCTGAATTTTCGTAATATACACATTTGTAATTGAGAAGTAATAGAAAAATTCATCATTCGCTTTATATTACGACGTTTTTCTTCAAAAATTAAAAAATGTCCTGAATTTTCGTAAAATACACATTTGTAAATGAGAAGTAATAGAAAAATTTATCATTCGCATTATATTTCGACGTTTTTCATCAGAAATTAAAAAATGTCCTGAATTTTCGTAATATACACATTTGTAAATGAGAAGTAATAGAAAAATTAATCATTCGCATTATATTTTGACGTTTTTCTTCAAAAATTAAAAAATGTCCTGAATTTTCGTAATATGCACATTTGTAAATGAGAAGTAATAGAAAAATTCATCATTCGCATTGTATTGAGACGTTTTTCATCAGAAATTAAAAAATGTCCTGAATTTTCGTAATATACACATTTGTAAATGAGAAGTAATAGAAAAATTCATCATTCGCATTATATTTCGACGTTTTTCGTCAGAAATTAAAAAATGTCCTTAATTTTCGTAATATACACATTTGTAAATGAGAAGTAATAGAAAAATTCATCATTCGCATTATATTTCGACGTTTTTGTTCAGAAATTAAAAAATGTCCTGAATTTTCGTAATATACACATTTGTAAATGAGAAGTAATAGAAAAATTCATCATTCACATTATATTTCGACGTTTTTCTTCAAAAATTAAAAAATGTCCTGAATTTTCGTAATATGCACATTTGGAAATGAGAAGTAATAGAAAAAATTCATCATTCACATTATATTTCGACGTTTTTCATCAGATATTTAAAAAATGTCCTGAAATTTCGTAATATACACATTTGTAAATGAGAAGTAATAGAAAAATTCATCATTTGCATTATATTTCGACGTTTTTTCATCAGAAATTGAAAAATGTCCTGAAATTTCGTAATATACACATTTGTAAATGAGAAGTAATAGAAAAATTCATCATTCCCATTATATTACGACGTTTTTCATCATAAATTAAAAAATGTCCTGAATTTTCGTAATATACACATTTGTAAATGAGAAGTAATAGAAAAATTCATCATTCGCATTATATTTCGACGTTTTTCATCAGAAATTAAAAAATGTCCTGAATTTTCGTAATATACACATTTGTAAATGAGAAGTAATAGAAAAAATCATCATTCGCATTATATTTCGACGTTTTTCATCAGAAATTTAAAAATGTCCTGAATTTTCGTAATATACACATTTGTAAATGAGAAGTAATAGAAAAATTCATCATTCACATTATATTTCGACGTTTTTGGTCGAAAATTAAAAAATGTCCTGAATTTTCGTAATATACACATTTGTAATTGAGAAGTAATAGAAAAATTCATCATTCGTATTATATTACGACGTTTTTCTTCAAAAATTAAAAAATGTCCTGAATTTTCGTAAAATACACATTTGTAAATGAGAAGTAATAGAAAAATTTATCATTCGCATTATATTTCGACGTTTTTCATCAGAAATTAAAAAATGTCCTGAATTTTCGTAATATACACATTTGTAAATGAGAAGTAATAGAAAATTCATCATTCGCATTATATTTCGACGTTTTTCATCAGAAATTAAAAAATGTCCTGAAATTTCGTAATATACACATTTGTAAATGAGAAGTAATAGAAAAATTCATCATTCCCATTATATTACGACGTTTTTCATCATAAATTAAAAAATGTCCTGAATTTTCGTAATATACACATTTGTAAATGAGAAGTAATAGAAAAATTCATCATTCGCATTATATTTCGACGTTTTTCATCAGAAATTAAAAAATGTCCTGAATTTTCGTAATATACACATTTGTAAATGAGAAGTAATAGAAAAAATCATCATTCGCATTATATTTCGACGTTTTTCATCAGAAATTTTAAAATGTCCTGAATTTTCGTAATATACACATTTGTAAATGAGAAGTAATAGAAAAATTCATCATTCACATTATATTTCGACGTTTTTGGTCAGAAATTAAAAAATGTCCTGAATTTTCGTAATATACACATTTGTAAATGAGAAGTAATAGAAAAATTTATCATTCGCATTATATTTCGACGTTTTTATTCAAAAATTAAAAAATGTCCTGAATTTTCGTAATATACACATTTGTAAATGAGAAGTAATAGAAAAATTCATAATTCGCATTTATATTTCGACGTTTTTCTTCAAAAATTAAAAAATGTCCTGAAATTTCGTAATATACACATTAGTAAATGAGAAGTAATAGAAAAATTCATCATTCGCATTATATTTCGACGTTTTTCATCAGAAATTAAAAAATGTCCTGAATTTTCGTAATATACACATTTGTATATGAGAAGTAATAGAAAAATTCATCATTCGCATTATATTTCGACGTTTTTCATCAGAAATTAAAAAATGTCCTGAATTTTCGTAATATACACATTTGTAAATGAGAAGTAATAGAAAAATTCATCATTCGCATTATATTTCGACGTTTTTCATCAGAAATTAAAAAATGTCCTGAATTTTCGTAATATACACATTTGTAAATGAGAAGTAATAGAAAAATTCACCATTCGCATTATATTTCGACGTTTTTCATCAGAAATTAAAAAATGTCCTGAATTTTCGTAATATATACATTTGTAAATGAGAGGAAATAGGAAAAATTCATCATTCGCATTATATTTCGACGTTTTTCTTCAAAAATTAAAAAATGTCCTGAAATTTCGTAATATACACATTTGTAAATGAGAAGTAATAGAAAAATTCATCATTCGCATTATATTTCGACGTTTTTCGTCAGAAATTAAAAAATGTCCTTAATTTTCGTAATATACACATTTGTAAATGAGAAGTAATAGAAAAATTCATCATTCGCATTATATTTCGACGTTTTTGTTCAGAAATTAAAAAATGTCCTGAATTTTCGTAATATACACATTTGTAAATGAGAAGTAATAGAAAAATTCATCATTCAATTATATTTCGACGTTTTTCTTCAAAAATTAAAAAATGTCCTGAATTTTCGTAATATGCACATTTGGAAATGAGAAGTAATAGAAAAAATTCATCATTCACATTATATTTCGACGTTTTTCATCAGATATTTAAAAAATGTCCTGAAATTTCGTAATATACACATTTGTAAATGAGAAGTAATAGAAAAATTCATCATTTGCATTATATTTCGACGTTTTTTCATCAGAAATTGAAAAATGTCCTGAAATTTCGTAATATACACATTTGTAAATGAGAAGTAATAGAAAAATTCATCATTCCCATTATATTACGACGTTTTTCATCATAAATTAAAAAATGTCCTGAATTTTCGTAATATACACATTTGTAAATGAGAAGTAATAGAAAAATTCATCATTCGCATTATATTTCGACGTTTTTCATCAGAAATTAAAAAATGTCCTGAATTTTCGTAATATACACATTTGTAAATGAGAAGTAATAGAAAAAATCATCATTCGCATTATATTTCGACGTTTTTCATCAGAAATTTAAAAATGTCCTGAATTTTCGTAATATACACATTTGTAAATGAGAAGTAATAGAAAAATTCATCATTCACATTATATTTCGACGTTTTTGGTCGAAAATTAAAAAATGTCCTGAATTTTCGTAATATACACATTTGTAATTGAGAAGTAATAGAAAAATTCATCATTCGCATTATATTACGACGTTTTTCTTCAAAAATTAAAAAATGTCCTATATTTTCGTAAAATACACATTTGTAAATGAGAAGTAATAGAAAAATTTATCATTCGCATTATATTTCGACGTTTTCATCAGAAATTAAAAAATGTCCTGAATTTTCGTAATATACACATTTGTAAATGAGAAGTAATAGAAAATTCATCATTCGCATTATATTTCGACGTTTTTCATCAGAAATTAAAAAATGTCCTGAAATTTCGTAATATACACATTTGTAAATGAGAAGTAATAGAAAAATTCATCATTCCCATTATATTACGACGTTTTTCATCATAAATTAAAAAATGTCCTGAATTTTCGTAATATACACATTTGTAAATGAGAAGTAATAGAAAAATTCATCATTCGCATTATATTTCGACGTTTTTCATCAGAAATTAAAAAATGTCCTGAATTTTCGTAATATACACATTTGTAAATGAGAAGTAATAGAAAAAATCATCATTCGCATTATATTTCGACGTTTTTCATCAGAAATTTTAAAATGTCCTGAATTTTCGTAATATACACATTTGTAAATGAGAAGTAATAGAAAAATTCATCATTCACATTATATTTCGACGTTTTTGCTCAGAAATTAAAAAATGTCCTGAATTTTCGTAATATACACATTTGTAAATGAGAAGTAATAGAAAAATTTATCATTCGCATTATATTTCGACGTTTTTATTCAAAAATTAAAAATGTCCTGAATTTTCGTAATATACACATTTGTAAATGAGAAGTAATAGAAAAATTCATAATTCGCATTTATATTTCGACGTTTTTCTTCAAAAATTAAAAAATGTCCTGAAATTTCGTAATATACACATTTGTAAATGAGAAGTAATAGAAAAATTCATCATTCGCATTATATTTCGACGTTTTTCATCAGAAATTAAAAAATGTCCTGAATTTTCGTAATATACACATTTGTATATGAGAAGTAATAGAAAAATTCATCAATCGCATTATATTTCGACGTTTTTCATCAGAAATTAAAAAATGTCCTGAATTTTCGTAATATACACATTTGTAAATGAGAAGTAATAGAAAAATTCATCATTCGCATTATATTTCGACGTTTTTCATCAGAAATTAAAAATGTCCTGAATTTTCGTAATATACACATTTGTAAATGAGAAGTAATAGAAAAATTCACCATTCGCATTATATTTCGACGTTTTTCATCAGAAATTAAAAAATGTCCTGAATTTTCGTAATATATACATTTGTAAATGAGAGGAAATAGGAAAAATTCATCATTCGCATTATATTTCGACGTTTTTCTTCAAAAATTAAAAAATGTCCTGAAATTTCGTAATATACACATTTGTAAATGAGAATTAATAGAAAAATTCATCATTCGCATTATATTTCGACGTTTTTCATCAGAAAATTAAAAAATGTCCTGAATTTTCGTAATATACACATTTGTATATGAGAAGTAATAGAAAAATTCATCATTCGCATTATATTTCGACGTTTTTCATCAGAAATAAAAAAATGTCCTGAATTTTCGTAATATACACATTTGTAAATGAGAAGTAATAGAAAAATTCATCATTCGCATTATATTTCGACGTTTTTCATCAGAAATTAAAAAATGTCCTGAATTTTCGTAATATACACATTTGTAAATGAGAAGTAATAGAAAAATTCACCATTCGCATTATATTTCGACGTTTTTCATCAGAAATTAAAAAATGTCCTGAATTTTCGTAATATATACATTTGTAAATGATAAGTAAGAGGAAAAATTCATCATTCGCATTATATTTCGACGTTTTTCTTCAAAAATTAAAAAATGTCCGGAATTTTCGTAATATACACATTTGTAAATGAGAAGTAATAGAAAAATTCATCATATGCATTATATTTCGACGTTTTTCTTCAAAAATTAAAAAATGTCCTGAATTTTCGTAATATACACATTTGTAAATGAGAAGTAATAGAAAAATTCATCATTCGCATTATATTTCGACGTTTTTCATCAGAAATTAAAAAATGTCCTGAATTTTCGTAATATACACATTTGTAAATGAGAAGTAATAGAAAAATTCATCATTCGCATTATATTTCGACGTTTTTCATCAGAAATTAAAAAATGTCCTGAATTTTCGTAATATACACATTTGTAAACGAGAAGTAATAGAAAAGTTCATCATTCGCATTATATTTAAACGTTTTCTTCAAAAATTAAAAAATGACCTGAATTTTCGTAATATACACATTTGTAAATGAGAAGTAATAGAAAAAATTCATCATTCACATTATATTTCGACGTTTTTCATCAGATATTTTAAAAAATGTCCTGAAATTTCGTAATATACACATTTGTAAATGAGAAGTAATAGAAAAATTCATCATTTGCATTATATTTCGACGTTTTTTTCATCAGAAATTGAAAAATGTCCTGAAATTTCGTAATATACACATTTGTAAATGAGAAGTAATAGAAAAATTCATCATTCCCATTATATTACGACGTTTTCATCATAAATTAAAAAATGTCCTGAATTTTCGTAATATACACATTTGTAAATGAGAAGTAATAGAAAAATTCATCATTCGCATTATATTTCGACGTTTTTCATCAGAAATTAAAAAATGTCCTGAATTTTCGTAATATACACATTTGTAAATGAGAAGTAATAGAAAAAATCATCATTCGCATTATATTTCGACGTTTTTCATCAGAATTTAAAAATGTCCTGAATTTTCGTAATATACACATTTGTAAATGAGAAGTAATAGAAAAATTCATCATTCACATTATATTTCGACGTTTTTGGTCGAAAATTAAAAAATGTCCTGAATTTTCGTAATATACACATTTGTAATTGAGAAGTAATAGAAAAATTCATCATTCGCATTATATTACGACGTTTTTCTTCAAAAATTAAAAAATGTCCTGAATTTTCGTAAAATACACATTTGTAAATGAGAAGTAATAGAAAAATTTATCATTCGCATTATATTTCGACGTTTTTCATCAGAAATTAAAAAATGTCCTGAATTTTCGTAATATACACATTTGTAAATGAGAAGTAATAGAAAATTCATCATTCGCATTATATTTCGACGTTTTTCATCAGAAATTAAAAAATGTCCTGAAATTTCGTAATATACACATTTGTAAATGAGAAGTAATAGAAAAATTCATCATTCCCATTATATTACGACGTTTTTCATCATAAATTAAAAAATGTCCTGAATTTTCGTAATATACACATTTGTAAATGAGAAGTAATAGAAAAATTCATCATTCGCATTATATTTCGACGTTTTTCATCAGAAATTAAAAAATGTCCTGAATTTTCGTAATATACACATTTGTAAATGAGAAGTAATAGAAAAAAATCATCATTCGCATTATATTTCGACGTTTTTCATCAGAAATTTAAAAATGTCCTGAATTTTCGTAATATACACATTTGTAAATGAGAAGTAATAGAAAAATTCATCATTCACATTATATTTCGACGTTTTTGGTCAGAAATTAAAAATGTCCTGAATTTTCGTAATATACACATTTGTAAATGAGAAGTAATAGAAAAATTTATCATTCGCATTATATTTCGACGTTTTTATTCAAAAATTAAAAAATGTCCTGAATTTTCGTAATATACACATTTGTAAATGAGAAGTAATAGAAAAATTCATAATTCGCATTTATATTTCGACGTTTTTCTTCAAAAATTAAAAAATGTCCTGAAATTTCGTAATATACACATTTGTAAATGAGAAGTAATAGAAAAATTCATCATTCGCATTATATTTCGACGTTTTTCATCAGAAATTAAAAAATGTCCTGAATTTTCGTAATATACACATTTGTATATGAGAAGTAATAGAAAAATTCATCATTCGCATTATATTTCGACGTTTTTCATCAGAAATTAAAAAATGTCCTGAATTTTCGTAATATACACATTTGTAAATGAGAAGTAATAGAAAAATTCATCATTCGCATTATATTTCGACGTTTTTCATCAGAAATTAAAAATGTCCTGAATTTTCGTAATATACACATTTGTAAATGAGAAGTAATAGAAAAATTCACCATTCGCATTATATTTCGACGTTTTTCATCAGAAATTAAAAAATGTCCTGAATTTTCGTAATATATACATTTGTAAATGAGAAGAAATAGGAAAAATTCATCATTCGCATTATATTTCGACGTTTTTCTTCAAAAATTAAAAAATGTCCTGAAATTTCGTAATATACACATTTGTAAATGAGAAGTAATAGAAAAATTCATCATTCGCATTATATTTCGACGTTTTTCATCAGAAATTAAAAAATGTCCTGAATTTTCGTAATATACACATTTGTATATGAGAAGTAATAGAAAAATTCATCATTCGCATTATATTTCGACGTTTTTCATCAGAAATTAAAAAATGTCCTGAATTTTCGTAATATACACATTTGTAAATGAGAAGTAATAGAAAAATTCATCATTCGCATTATATTTCGACGTTTTTCATCAGAAATTAAAAAATGTCCTGAATTTTTGTAATATACACATTTGTAAATGAGAAGTAATAGAAAAATTCACCATTCGCATTATATTTCGACGTTTTTCATCAGAAATTAAAAAATGTCCTGAATTTTCGTAATATATACATTTGTAAATGATAAGTAAGAGGAAAAATTCATCATTCGCATTATATTTCGACGTTTTCTTCAAAAATTAAAAATGTCCGGAATTTTCGTAATATACACATTTGTAAATGAGAAGTAATAGAAAAATTCATCATATGCATTATATTTCGACGTTTTTCTTCAAAAATTAAAAAATGTCCTGAATTTTCGTAATATACACATTTGTAAATGAGAAGTAATAGAAAAATTCATCATTCGCATTATATTTCGACGTTTTTCATCAGAAATTAAAAATGTCCTGAATTTTCGTAATATACACATTTGTAAATGAGAAGTAATAGAAAAATTCATCATTCGCATTATATTTCGACGTTTTTCATCAGAAATTAAAAAATGTCCTGAATTTTCGTAATATACACATTTGTAAACGAGAAGTAATAGAAAAGTTCATCATTCGCATTATATTTAAACGTTTTTCTTCAAAAATTAAAAAATGACCTGAATTTTCGTAATATACACATTTGTAAATCAGAAGTAATAGAAAAATTCATCATTCGCATTATATTTCGAAGTTTTTCTTCAAAAATTAAAAAATGTCCTGAATTTTCGTAATATACACATTTGTAAATGAGAAGTAATAGAAAAATTCATCATTCGCATTATATTTCGACGTTTTTCATCAGAAATTAAAAAATGTCCTGAATTTCGTAATATATACATTTGTAAATGAGAAGTAATAGAAAAATTCATCATTCGCATTATATTTCGACGTTTTTATTCAAAAATTAAAAAATGTCCTGAATTTTCGTAATATACACATTTGTAAATGAGAAGTAATAGAAAAATTCATCATTCGAATTTATATTTCGACGTTTTTCTTCAAAAATTAAAAAATGTCCTGAAATTTCGTAATATACACATTTGTAAATGAGAAGTAATAGAAAAATTCATCATTCGCATTATATTTCGACGTTTTTCATCAGAAATTAAAAAATGTCCTGAATTTTCGTAATATACACATTTGTATATGAGAAGTAATAGAAAAATTCATCATTCGCATTATATTTCGACGTTTTTCATCAAAAATTAAAAAATGTCCTGAATTTTCGTAATATACACATTTGTAAATGAGAAGTAATAGAAAAATTCATCATTCGCATTATATTTCGACGTTTTTCATCAGAAATTAAAAAATGTCCTGAATTTTCGTAATATACACATTTGTAAATGAGAAGTAATAGAAAATTCACCATTCGCATTATATTTCGACGTTTTTCATCAGAAATTAAAAATGTCCTGAATTTTCGTAATATATACATTTGTAAATGAGAAGTAAGAGGAAAAATTCATCATTCGCATTATATTTCGACGTTTTTCTTCAAAAATTAAAAAATGTCCTGAATTTTCGTAATATACACATTTGTAAATGAGAAGTAATAGAAAAATTCATCATATGCATTATATTTCGACGTTTTTCTTCAAAAATTAAAAAATGTCCTGAATTTTCGTAATATACACATTTGAAAATGTGAAGTAATAGAAAAATTCATCATTCGCATTATATTACGACGTTTTCCTTCAAAAATTAAAAAATGTCCTGAATTTTCGTAAAATACACATTTGTAAATGAGAAGTAATAGAAAAATTTATCATTGGCATTATATTTCGACGTTTTTCATCAGAAATTAAAAAATGTCCTGAATTTTCGTAATATACACATTTGTAAATGAGAAGTAATAGAAAAAAACATCATTCGCATTATATTTCGACGTTTTTGTTCAGAAATTAAAAAATGTCCTGAATTTTCGTAATATACACATTAGTAAATGAGAAGTAATAGAAAAATTCATCATTCGCATTATATTTCGACGTTTTTTTTCAAAAATTCAAAAATGTCCTGAATTTTCGTAATATACACATTTGTAAATGAGAAGTAATAGAAAAATTCATCATTCGCATTATATTTCGACGTTTTTGTTCAGAAATTAAAAAATGTCCTGAATTTTCGTAATATACACATTTGTAAATGAGAAGTAATAGAAAAATTCATCATTCACATTATATTTCGACGTTTTTCTTCAAAATTAAAAAATGTCCTGAATTTTCGTGATATGCACATTTGGAAATGAGAAGTAATAGAAAAAATTCATCATTCACATTATATTTCGACGTTTTTCATCAGATATTTAAAAAATGTCCTGAAATTTCGTAATATACACATTTGTAAATGAGAAGTAATAGAAAATTCATCATTCGCATTATATTTCGACGTTTTTCATCAGAAATTAAAAAATGTACTGAATTTTCGTAATATACACATTTGTAAATGAGAAGTAATAGAAAAATTCATCATTTGCATTATATTTCGACGTTTTTTCATCAGAAATTAAAAAATGTCCTGAAATTTCGTAATATACACATTTGTAAATGAGAAGTAATAGAAAAATTCATCATTCCCATTATATTACGACGTTTTTCATCATAAATTAAAAAATGTCCTGAATTTTCGTAATATACACATTTGTAAATGAGAAGTAATAGAAAAATTCATCATTCGCATTATATTTCGACGTTTTTCATCAGAAATTAAAAAATGTCCTGAATTTTCGTAATATACACATTTGTAAATGAGAAGTAATAGAAAAAATCATCATTCGCATTATATTTCGACGTTTTTCATCAGAAATTTAAAAATGTCCTGAATTTTCGTAATATACACATTTGTAAATGAGAAGTAATAGAAAAATTCATCATTCGCATTATATTTCGACGTTTTTCGTCAGAAATTAAAAAATGTCCTTAATTTTCGTAATATACACATTTGTAAATGAGAAGTAATAGAAAAATTCATCATTCGCATTATATTTCGACGTTTTTGTTCAGAAATTAAAAAATGTCCTGAATTTTCGTAATATACACATTTGTAAATGAGAAGTAATAGAAAAATTCATCATTCACATTATATTTCGACGTTTTTCTTCAAAAATTAAAAAATGTCCTGTATTTTCGTAATATGCACATTTGGAAATGAGAAGTAATAGAAAAAATTCATCATTCACATTATATTTCGACGTTTTTCATCAGATATTTAAAAAATGTCCTGAAATTTCGTAATATACACATTTGTAAATGAGAAGTAATAGAAAAATTCATCATTTGCATTATATTTCGACGTTTTTTCATCAGAAATTGAAAAATGTCCTGAAATTTCGTAATATACACATTTGTAAATGAGAAGTAATAGAAAAATTCATCATTCCCATTATATTACGACGTTTTTCATCATAAATTAAAAAATGTCCTGAATTTTCGTAATATACACATTTGTAAATGAGAAGTAATAGAAAAATTCATCATTCGCATTATATTTCGACGTTTTTCATCAGAAATTAAAAAATGTCCTGAATTTTCGTAATATACACATTTGTAAATGAGAAGTAATAGAAAAAATCATCATTCGCATTATATTTCGACGTTTTTCATCAGAAATTTAAAAATGTCCTGAATTTTCGTAATATAAACATTTGTAAATGAGAAGTAATAGAAAAATTCATCATTCACATTATATTTCGACGTTTTTGGTCGAAAATTAAAAAATGTCCTGAATTTTCGTAATATACACATTTGTAATTGAGAAGTAATAGAAAAATTCATCATTCGCATTATATTACGACGTTTTTCTTCAAAAATTAAAAAATGTCCTGAATTTTCGTAAAATACACATTTGTAAATGAGAAGTAATAGAAAAATTTATCATTCGCATTATATTTCGACGTTTTTCATCAGAAATTAAAAAATGTCCTGAATTTTCGTAATATACACATTTGTAAATGAGAAGTAATAGAAAATTCATCATTCGCATTATATTTCGACGTTTTTCATCAGAAATTAAAAAATGTCCTGAAATTTCGTAATATACACATTTGTAAATGAGAAGTAATAGAAAAATTCATCATTCCCATTATATTACGACGTTTTTCATCATAAATTAAAAAATGTCCTGAATTTTCGTAATATACACATTTGTAAATGAGAAGTAATAGAAAAATTCATCATTCGCATTATATTTCGACGTTTTTCATCAGAAATTAAAAAATGTCCTGAATTTTCGTAATATACACATTTGTAAATGAGAAGTAATAGAAAAAATCATCATTCGCATTATATTTCGACGTTTTTCATCAGAAATTTAAAAATGTCCTGAATTTTCGTAATATACACATTTGTAAATGAGAAGTAATAGAAAAATTCATCATTCACATTATATTTCGACGTTTTTGGTCAGAAATTAAAAAATGTCCTGAATTTTCGTAATATACACATTTGTAAATGAGAAGTAATAGAAAAATTTATCATTCGCATTATATTTCGACGTTTTTATTCAAAAATTAAAAAATGTCCTGAATTTTCGTAATATACACATTTGTAAATGAGAAGTAATAGAAAAATTCATAATTCGCATTTATATTTCGACGTTTTTCTTCAAAAATTAAAAAATGTCCTGAAATTTCGTAATATACACATTTGTAAATGAGAAGTAATAGAAAAATTCATCATTCGCATTATATTTCGACGTTTTTCATCAGAAATTAAAAAATGTCCTGAATTTTCGTAATATACACATTTGTATATGAGAAGTAATAGAAAAATTCATCATTCGCATTATATTTCGACGTTTTTCATCAGAAATTAAAAAATGTCCTGAATTTTCGTAATATACACATTTGTAAATGAGAAGTAATAGAAAAATTCATCATTCGCATTATATTTCGACGTTTTTCATCAGAAATTAAAAAATGTCCTGAATTTTCGTAATATACACATTTGTAAATGAGAAGTAATAGAAAAATTCACCATTCGCATTATATTTCGACGTTTTTCATCAGAAATTAAAAAATGTCCTGAATTTTCGTAATATATACATTTGTAAATGAGAAGAAATAGGAAAAATTCATCATTCGCATTATATTTCGACGTTTTTCTTCAAAAATTAAAAAATGTCCTGAATTTTCGTAATATACACATTTGTAAATGAGAAGTAATAGAAAAATTCATCATATGCATTATATTTCGACGTTTTTCATCAAAAATTAAAAAATGTCCTGAATTTTCGTAATATACACATTTGTAAATGAGAAGTAATAGAAAAAATCATCATTCGCATTATATTTCGACGTTTTTCATCAGAAATTTAAAAATGTCCTGAATTTTCGTAATATACACATTTGTAAATGAGAAGTAATAGAAAAATTCATCATTCACATTATATTTCGACGTTTTTGGTCAGAAATTAAAAAATGTCCTGAATTTTCGTAATATACACATTTGTAAATGAGAAGTAATAGAAAAATTTATCATTCGCATTATATTTCGACGTTTTTATTCAAAAATTAAAAAATGTCCTGAATTTTCGTAATATACACATTTGTAAATGAGAAGTAATAGAAAAATTCATAATTCGCATTTATATTTCGACGTTTTTCTTCAAAAATTAAAAAATGTCCTGAAATTTCGTAATATACACATTTGTAAATGAGAAGTAATAGAAAAATTCATCATTCGCATTATATTTCGACGTTTTTCATCAGAAATTAAAAAATGTCCTGAATTTTCGTAATATACACATTTGTATATGAGAAGTAATAGAAAAATTCATCATTCGCATTATATTTCGACGTTTTTATTCAAAAATTAAAAAATGTCCTGAATTTTCGTAATATACACATTTGTAAATGAGAAGAAATAGGAAAAATTCATCATTCGCATTATATTTCGACGTTTTTCTTCAAAAATTAAAAAATGTCCTGAATTTTCGTAATATACACATTTGTAAATGAGAAGTAATAGAAAAATTCATCATATGCATTATATTTCGACGTTTTTCATCAAAAATTAAAAAATGTCCTGAATTTTCGTAATATACACATTTGTAAATGTGAAGTAATAGAAAAATTCATCATTCGCATTATATTACGACGTTTTTCTTCAAAAATTAAAAAATGTCCTGAATGTTCGTAAAATACACATTTGTAAATGAGAAGTAATAGAAAAATTTATCATTCGCATTATATTTCGACGCTTTTCATCAGAAATTAAAAAATGTTCTTAATTTTCGTAATATACACATTTGTAAATGAGAAGTAATAGAAAAATTCATCATTCGCATTATATTTCGACGTTTTTGTTCAAAAATTAAAAAATGTCCTGAATTTTCGTAATATACACATTTGTAAATGAGAAGTAATAGAAAAATTCATAATTCGCATTTATATTTCGACGTTTTTCTTCAAAAATTAAAAAATGTCCTGAAATTTCGTAATATACACATTTGTAAATGAGAAGTAATAGAAAAATTCATCATTCGCATTATATTTCGACGTTTTTCATCAGAAATTAAAAAATGTCCTGAATTTTCGTAATATACACATTTGTATATGAGAAGTAATAGAAAAATTCATCATTCGCATTATATTTCGACGTTTTTCATCAGAAATTAAAAAATGTCCTGAATTTTCGTAATATACACATTTGTAAATGAGAAGTAATAGAAAAATTCATCATTCGCATTATATTTCGACGTTTTTCATCAGAAATTAAAAAATGTCCTGAATTTTCGTAATATACACATTTGTAAATGAGAAGTAATAGAAAAATTCACCATTCGCATTATATTTCGACGTTTTTCATCAGAAATTAAAAAATGTCCTGAATTTTCGTAATATATACATTTGTAAATGAGAAGAAATAGGAAAAATTCATCATTCGCATTATATTTCGACGTTTTTCTTCAAAAATTAAAAAATGTCCTGAATTTTCGTAATATACACATTTGTAAATGAGAAGTAATAGAAAAATTCATCATATGCATTATATTTCGACGTTTTTCATCAAAAATTAAAAAATGTCCTGAATTTTCGTAATATACACATTTGTAAATGTGAAGTAATAGAAAAATTCATCATTCGCATTATATTACGACGTTTTTCTTCAAAAATTAAAAAATGTCCTGAATGTTCGTAAAATACCCATTTGTAAATGAGAAGTAATAGAAAAATTTATCATTCGCATTATATTTCGACGCTTTTCATCAGAAATTAAAAAATGTCCTTAATTTTCGTAATATACACATTTGTAAATGAGAAGTAATAGAAAAATTCATCATTCGCATTATATTTCGACGTTTTTGTTCAGAAATTAAAAAATGTCCTGAATTTTCGTAATATACACATTAGTAAATGAGAAGTAATAGAAAAATTCATCATTCGCATTATATTTCGACGTTTTTCATCAGAAATTTAAAAATGTCCTGAATTTTCGTAATATACACATTTGTCAATGAGAAGTAATAGAAAAATTCATCATTCGCATTATATTTCGACGTATTCATCAGAAATTAAAAAATGTCCTGAATTTTCGTACTATACACATTGTAAATGAGAAGTAATAGAAAAATTCATCATTCGCATTATATTTCGACGTTTTTCATCAGAAATTAAAAAATGTCCTGAATTTTCGTAATATATACATTTGTAAATGAGAAGTAATAGAAAAATTCATCATTCGCTTTATATTTCAACGTTTTTCTTCAAAAATTAAAAAATGTCATGAATTTTCGTAATATACACATTTGTAAATGAGAAGTAATAGAAAAATTCATCATTTGCATTATATTTCGACGTTTTTCTTCAAAAATTAAAAAATGTCCTGAATTTTCGTAATATGCACATTTGTAAATGAGAAGTAATAGAAAAATTCATCATTCGCATTATATTTCGACGTTTTTCATCAGAAATTGAAAAATGTCCTGAATTTTCGTAATATACACATTTGTAAATGAGAAGTAATAGAAAAATTCATCATTCGCATTATATTTCGACGTTTTTCATCAGAAATTAAAAAATGTCCTGAATTTTCGTAATATACACATTTGTAAATGAGAAGTAATAGAAAAATTCATCATTCGCATTATATTTCGACGTTTTTCATCAGAAATTAAAAAATGTGCTGAATCTTCGTAATATACACATTTGTAAATGAGAAGTAATAGAAAAATTCATCATTCGCATTATATTTCGAAGTTTTTCTTCACAAATTAAAAAATGTCCTGATTTTTCCTAATATACACATTTGTAAATGAGAAGTAATAGAAAAATTCATCATTCTCATTATATTTCGAAGTTTTTCTTCAAAAATTAAAAAATGTCCTGATTTTTCCTAATATACACATTTGTCAATGAGAAGTAATAGAAAAATTCATCATTCGCATTATATTTCGACGTTTTCATCAGAAATTAAAAAACGTCCTGAATTTTCGTAATATACACATTGTAAATGAGAAGTAATAGAAAAATTCATCATTCGCATTATATTTCAACGTTTTTCTTCAAAAATTAAAAAATGTCCGGAATTTTCGTAATATACACATTTGTAAATGAGAAGTAATAGAAAAATTCATCATTTGCATTATATTTCGACGTTTTTCTTCAAAAATTGAAAAATGTCCTGAATTTTCGTAATATACACATTTGTAAATGTGAAGTAATAGAAAAATTAATCATTCGCATTATATTTTGACGTTTTTCTTCAAAAATTAAAAAATGTCCTGAATTTTCGTAATATGCACTTTTGTAAATGAGAAGTAATAGAAAAATTCATCATTCGCATTATATTTCGACGTTTTTCATCAGAAATTAAAAAATGTCCTGAATGTTCGTAATATACACATTTGTAAATGAGAAGTAATAGAAAAATTCATCATTCGCATTATATTTCGACGTTTTTCTTCAAAAATTAAAAAATGTCCTGAATTTTCGTAATATATACATTTGTAAATGAGAAGTAATAGAAAAAATCATCATTCGCATTATATTTCGACGTTTTTCATCAGAAATTAAAAAATGTGCTGAATCTTCGTAATATACACATTTGTAAATGAGAAGTAATAGAAAAATTCATCATTCGCATTATATTTCGACGTTTTTGTTCAGAAATTAAAAAATGTCCTGAATTTTCGTAATATACACATTTGTAAATGAGAAGTAATAGAAAAATCCATCATTCGCATTATATTTCGACGTTTTTGTTCAGAAATTAAAAAATGTCCTGAATTTTCGTAATATACACATTTGTAAATGAGAAGTAATAGAAAAATTCATCATTCGCATTATATTTCGAAGTTTTTCATCAGAAATTAAAAAATGTCCTGAATTTTCGTAATATACACATTTGTAAATGAGAAGTAATAGAAAAATTCATCATTCGCATTATATTTCGACGTTTTTCATCAGAAATTAAAAAATGTCCTTAATTTTCGTAATATACACATTTGTAAATGAGAAGTAATAGAAAAATTCATCATTCGCATTATATTTCGACGTTTTTCATCAGAAATTAAAAAATTTCCTGAATTTTCGTAATATACACATTTGTAAATGAGAAGTAATAGAAAAATTCATCATTCGCATTATATTTCGACGTTTTTCATCAGAAATTAAAAAATTTCCTGAATTTTCGTAATATACACATTTGTAAATGAGAAGTAATAGAAAAATTCATCATTCGCATTATATTTAGACGTTTTTCATCAGAAATTAAAAAATTTCCTGAATTTTCGTAATATACACATTTGTAAATGAGAAGTAATAGAAAAATTCATCATTCGCATTATATTTCGACGTTTATCATCAGAAATTAAAAAATGTCCTGAATTTTCGTAATGTACACATTTGTAAATGAGAAGTAATAGAAAAATTCATCATTCGCATTATATTACGAAGTTTTTCTTCAAAAATTAAAAAATGTCCTGAATTTTCGTAATATATACATTTGTAAATGAGAAGTAATAGAAAAATTCATCATTCGCATTATATTTCGACGTTTTTCATCAGAAATTAAAAAATGTGCTGAATCTTCGTAATATACACATTTGTAAATGAGAAGTAATAGAAAAATTCATCATTCGCATTATATTTCGACGTTTTTGTTCAGAAATTAAAAAATGTCCTGAATTTTCGTAATATACACATTTGTCAATGAGAAGTAATAGAAAAATTCATCATTCGCATTATATTTCGACGTTTTCATCAGAAATTAAAAAACGTCCTGAATTTTCGTAATATACACATTGTAAATGAGAAGTAATAGAAAAATTCATCATTCGCATTATATTTCGAAGTTTTTCTTCAAAAATTAAAAAATGTCCTGATTTTTCCTAATATACACATTTGTCAATGAGAAGTAATAGAAAAATTCATCATTCGCATTATATTTCGACGTTTTCATCAGAAATTAAAAAACGTCCTGAATTTTCGTAATATACACATTGTAAATGAGAAGTAATAGAAAAATTCATCATTCGCATTATATTTCAACGTTTTTCTTCAAAAATTAAAAAATGTCCGGAATTTTCGTAATATACACATTTGTAAATGAGAAGTAATAGAAAAATTCATCATTTGCATTATATTTCGACGTTTTTCTTCAAAAATTGAAAAATGTCCTGAATTTTCGTAATATACACATTTGTAAATGTGAAGTAATAGAAAAATTAATCATTCGCATTATATTTTGACGTTTTTCTTCAAAAATTAAAAAATGTCCTGAATTTTCGTAATATGCACTTTTGTAAATGAGAAGTAATAGAAAAATTCATCATTCGCATTATATTTCGACGTTTTTCATCAGAAATTAAAAAATGTCCTGAATGTTCCTAATATACTCAATTGTAAATGAGAAGTAATAGAAAAATTCATCATTCGCATTATATTTCGACGTTTTTCTTCAAAAATTAAAAAATGTCCTGAATTTTCGTAATATATACATTTGTAAATGAGAAGTAATAGAAAAAATCATCATTCGCATTATATTACGACGTTTTTCATCAGAAATTAAAAAATGTGCTGAATCTTCGTAATATACACATTTGTAAATGAGAAGTAATAGAAAAATTCATCATTCGCATTATATTTCGACGTTTTTGTTCAGAAATTAAAAAATGTCCTGAATTTTCGTAATATACACATTTGTAAATGAGAAGTAATAGAAAAATCCATCATTCGCATTATATTTCGACGTTTTTGTTCAGAAATTAAAAAATGTCCTGAATTTTCGTAATATACACATTTGTAAATGAGAAGTAATAGAAAAATTCATCATTCGCATAATATTTCGAAGTTTTTCATCAGAAATTAAAAAATGTCCTGAATTTTCGTAATATACACATTTGTAAATGAGAAGTAATAGAAAAATTCATCATTCGCATTATATTTCGACGTTTTTCATCAGAAATTAAAAAATGTCCTTAATTTTCGTAATATACACATTTGTAAATGAGAAGTAATAGAAAAATTCATCATTCGCATTATATTTCGACGTTTTTCATCAGAAATTAAAAAATTTCCTGAATTTTCGTAATATACACATTTGTAAATGAGAAGTAATAGAAAAATTCATCATTCGCATTATATTTCGACGTTTTTCATCAGAAATTAAAACATTTCCTGAATTTTCGTCATATACACATTTGTAAATGAGAAGTAATAGAAAAATTCATCATTCGCATTATATTTCGACGTTTATCATCAGAAATTAAAAAATGTCCTGAATTTTCGTAATGTACACATTTGTAAATGAGAAGTAATAGAAAAATTCATCATTCGCATTATATTACGAAGGTTTTCTTCAAAAATTAAAAAATGTCCTGAATTTTCGTAATATATACATTTGTAAATGAGAAGTAATAGAAAAATTCATCATTCGCATTATATTTCGACGTTTTTCATCAGAAATTATAAAATGTGCTGAATCTTCGTAATATACACATTTGTAAATGAGAAGTAATAGAAAAATTCATCATTCGCATTATATTTCGACGTTTTTGTTCAGAAATTAAAAAATGTCCTGAATTTTCGTAATATACACATTTGTCAATGAGAAGTAATAGAAAAATTCATCATTCGCATTATATTTCGACGTTTTCATCAGAAATTAAAAAACGTCCTGAATTTTCGTAATGTTCACATTGTAAATGAGAAGTAATAGAAAAATTCATCATTCGTATTATATTTCGACGTTTTCCATCAGAAATTAAAAAATGTCCTGAATTTTCGTAATATATACATTTGTAAATGAGAAGTAATAGAAAAATTCATCATTCGCATTATATTTCAACGTTTTTCTTCATAAATTAAAAAATGTCCTGAATTTTCGTAATATACACATTTGTAAATGAGAAGTAATAGAAAAATTCATCATTTGCATTATATTTCGACGTTTTTCTTCAAAAATTGAAAAATGTCCTGAATTTTCGTAATATACACATTTGTAAATGTGAAGTAATAGAAAAATTAATCATTCGCATTATATTTTGACGTTTTTCTTCAAAAATTAAAAAATGTCCTGAATTTTCGTAATATGCACTTTTGTAAATGGGAAGTAATAGAAAAATTCATCATTCGCATTATATTTCGACGTTTTCATCAGAAATTAAAAAATGTCCTGAATGTTCGTAACATACACATTTGTAAATGAGAAGTAATAGAAAAATTCATCATTCGCATTATATTTCGACGTTTTTCTTCAAAAATTAAAAAATGTCCTGATTTTTCGTAATATACACATTTGTAAATGAGAAGTAATAGAAAAATTCATAATTCGCATTATATTTCGACGTTTTTCATCAGAAATTAAAAAATGTGCTGAATCTTCGTAATATACACCTATTTGTAAATGAGAAGTAATAGAAAAATTCATCATTCGCATTATATTTCGACGTTTTTGTTCAGAAATTAAAAAATGTCCTGAATTTTCGTAATATACACATTTGTAAATGAGAAGTAATAGAAAAATCCATCATTCGCATTATATTTCGACGTTTTTGTTCAGAAATTAAAAAATGTCCTGAATTTTCGTAATATACACATTTGTAAATGAGAAGTAATAGAAAAATTCATCATTCGCATTATATTTCGAAGTTTTTCTTCAAAAATTAAAAAATGTCCTGATTTTTCCTAATATACACATTTGTAAATGAGAAGTAATAGAAAAATTCATCATTCGCATTATATTTCGACGTTTTTCATCAGAAATTAAAAAATGTCCTGAATTTTCGTAATATACACATTTGTAAATGAGAAGTAATAGAAAAATTCATCATTCGCATTATATTTCGAAGTTTTTCTTCAAAAATTAAAAAATGTCCTGATTTTTCCTAATATACACATTTGTAAATGAGAAGTAATAGAAAAATTCATCATTCGCATTATATTTCGACGTTTTTCATCAGAAATTAAAAAATGTGCTGAATCTTCGTAATATACACATTTGTAAATGAGAAGTAATAGAAAAATTCATCATTCGCATTATATTTCGACGTTTTTGTTCAGAAATTAAAAATGTCCTGAATTTTCGTAATATACACATTTGTAAATGAGAAGTAATAGAAAAATCCATCATTCGCATTTTATTTCGACGTTTTTGTTCAGAAATTAAAAAATGTCCTGAATTTTCGTAATATACACATTTGTAAATGAGAAGTAATAGAAAAATTCATCATTCGCATTATATTTCGGAGTTTTTCTTCAAAAATTAAAAAATGTCCTGATTTTTCCTAATATACACATTTGTAAATGAGAAGTAATAGAAAAATTCATCATTCGCATTATATTTCGACGTTTTTCATCAGAAATTAAAAAATGTCCTGAATTTTCGTAATATACACATTTGTAAATGAGAAGTAATAGAAAAATTCATCATTCGCATTATATTTCGAAGTTTTTCTTCAAAAATTAAAAAATGTCCTGATTTTTCCTATTATACACATTTGTAAATGAGAAGTAATAGAAAAATTCATCATTCGCATTATATTTCGAAGTTTTTCTTCAAAAATTAAAAAATGTCCTGATTTTTCCTAATATACACATTTGTAAATGAGAAGTAATAGAAAAATTCATCATTCGCATTATATTTCGAAGTTTTTCTTCAAAAATTAAAAAATGTCCTGATTTTTCCTAATATACACATTTGTAAATGAGAAGTAATAGAAAAATTCATCATTCGCATTATATTTCGACGTTTTTCATCAGAAATTAAAAAATGTCCTGAATTTTCGTAATATATACATTTGTAAATGAGAAGTAATAGAAAAATTCATCATTCGCATTATATTTCGACGTTTTTCATCAGAAATTAAAAAATGTCCTGAATTTTCGTAATATATACATTTGTAAATGAGAAGTAATAGAAAAATTCATCATTCGCATTATATTTCGACGTTTTTCATCAGAAATTAAAAAATGTGCTGAATCTTCGTAATATACACATTTGTAAATGAGAAGTAATAGAAAAATTCATCATTCGCATTATATTTCGACGTTTTTGTTCAGAAATTAAAAAATGTCCTGAATTTTCGTAATATACACATTTGTAAATGAGAAGTAATAGAAAAATCCATCATTCGCATTATATTTCGACGTTTTCGTTCAGAAATTAAAAAATGTCCTGAATTTTCGTAATATACACATTTGTAAATGAGAAGTAATAGAAAAATTCATCATTCGCATTATATTTCGAAGTTTTTCTTCAAAAATTAAAAAATGTCCTGATTTTTCCTAATATACACATTTGTAAATGAGAAGTAATAGAAAAATTCATCATTCGCATTATATTTCGACGTTTTTCATCAGAAATTAAAAAATGTCCTGAATTTTCGTAATATACACATTTGTAAATGAGAAGTAATAGAAAAATTCATCATTCGCATTATATTTCGACGTTTTTCATCAGAAATTAAAAAATGTCCTGAATTTTCGTAATATACACATTTGTAAATGAGAAGTAATAGAAAAATTCATCATTCGCATTATATTTTGACGTTTTTCTTCAGAAATTAAAAAATGTCCTGAATTTTCGTAATATACACATTTGTAAATGAGAAGTAATAGAAAAATCCATCATTCGCATTATATGTCGACGTTTTTGTTCAGAAATTAAAAAATGTCCTGGATTTTCGTAATATACACATTTGTAAATGAGAAGTAATAGAAAAATTCATCATTCGCATTATATTTCGAAGTTTTTCTTCAAAAATTAAAAAATTTCCTGATTTTTCCTAATATACACATTTGTAAATGAGAAGTAATAGAAAAATTCATCATTCGCATTATATTTCGACGTTTTTCATCAGAAATTAAAAAATGTCCTGAATTTTCGTAATATACACATTTGTAAATGAGAAGTAATAGAAAAATTCATCATTCGCATTATATTTCGACGTTTTTCATCAGAAATTAAAAAATGTCCTGAATTTTCGTAATATACACATTTGTAAATGAGAAGTAATAGAAAAATTCATCATTCGCATTATATTTTGACGTTTTTCTTCAAAAATTAAAAAATGAGCTGAATTTTCCTAATATACACATTTGTAAATGAGAAGTAATAGAAATATTCATCATTCGCATTATATTTAGACGTTTTTCTTCAAAAGTTAAAAAATGTCAGGAATTTTCGTAATATGCACATTTGTAAATGAGAAGTAATAGAAAAATTCATCATTCGCATTATATTTCGACGTTTTTCATCAGAAATTAAAAAATGTCCTGAATTTTCGTAATATACACATTTGTAAATGAGAAGTAATAGAAAAATTCATCATTCGCATTATATTTCGACGTTTTTCATCAGAAATTAAAAAATGTCCTGAATTTTCGTAATATACACATTTGTAAATGAGAAGTAATAGAAAAATTCATCATTCGCATTATATTTTGACGTTTTTCTTCAGAAATTAAAAAATGTCCTGAATTTTCGTAATATACACATTTGTAAATGAGAAGTAATAGAAAAATCCATCATTCGCATTATATGTCGACGTTTTTGTTCAGAAATTAAAAAATGTCCTGGATTTTCGTAATATACACATTTGTAAATGAGAAGTAATAGAAAAATTCATCATTCGCATTATATTTCGAAGTTTTTCTTCAAAAATTAAAAAATGTCCTGATTTTTCCTAATATACACATTTGTAAATGAGAAGTAATAGAAAAATTCATCATTCGCATTATATTTCGACGTTTTTCATCAGAAATTAAAAAATGTCCTGAATTTTCGTAATATACACATTTGTAAATGAGAAGTAATAGAAAAATTCATCATTCGCATTATATTTCGACGTTTTTCATCAGAAATTAAAAAATGTCCTGAATTTTCGTAATATACACATTTGTAAATGAGAAGTAATAGAAAAATTCATCATTCGCATTATATTTTGACGTTTTTCTTCAAAAATTAAAAAATGTCCTGAATTTTCCTAATATACACATTTGTAAATGAGAAGTAATAGAAATATTCATCATTCGCATTATATTTAGACGTTTTTCTTCAAAAGTCAAAAAATGTCAGGAATTTTCGTAATATGCACATTTGTAAATGAGAAGTAATAGAAAAATTCATCATTCGCATTATATTTCGACGTTTTTCATCAGAAATTAAAAAATGTCCTGAATTTTCGTAATATACACATTTGTAAATGAGAAGTAATAGAAAAATTCATCATTCGCATTATATTTCGACGTTTTTCATCAGAAATTAAAAAATATCCTGAATTTTCGTAATATACACATTTGTAAATGAGAAGTAATAGAAAAATTCATCATTCGCATTATATTTCGACGTTTTTCATCAGAAATTTAAAAATGTCCTGAATTTTCGTAATATACACATTTGTAAATTAGAAGTAATAGAAAAATTCATCATTCGCATTATATTACGACGTTTTTCTTAAACAATTAAAAAATGTCCTGAATTTTCGTAATATACCCATTTGTAAATGAGAAGTAATAGAAAAATTCATCATTTGCATTATATTTCGACGTTTTTCTTCAAAAATTAAAAAATGTCCTGAATTTTCGTAATATACACATTTGTAAATGAGAAGTAATAGAAAAATTCATCATTCGCATTATATTTCGACGTTTTCATCAGAAATTAAAAAACGTCCTGAATTTTCGTAATATACACATTGTAAATGAGAAGTAATAGAAAAATTCATCAATCGCATTATATTTCGAAGTTTTTCTTCAGAAATTTAAAAATGTCCTGAATTTTTGTAATATACACATTTGTAAATGAGAAGTAATAGAAAAATTCATCATTCGCATTATAGTACGAGGTTTTTCTTCAAAAATTAAAAAATGTCCTGAATTTTCGTAATATATACATTTGTAAATGAGAAGTAATAGAAAAATTCATCATTCGCATTATATTTCGACGTTTTTCATCAGAAATTAAAAAATGTGCTGAATCTTCGTAATATACACATTTGTAAATGAGAAGTAATAGAAAAATTCATCATTCGCATTATATTTCGACGTTTTTCATCAGAAATTAAAAAATGTCCTGAATTTTCGTAATATACACATTTGTAAATGAGAAGTAATAGAAAAATTCATCATTCGCATTATATTTCGAAGTTTTTCTTCAAAAATTAAAAAATGTCCTGATTTTTCCTATTATACACATTTGTAAATGAGAAGTAATAGAAAAATTCATCATTCGCATTATATTTCGAAGTTTTTCTTCAAAAATTAAAAAATGTCCTGATTTTTCCTAATATACACATTTGTAAATGAGAAGTAATAGAAAAATTCATCATTCGCATTATATTTCGAAGTTTTTCTTCAAAAATTAAAAAATGTCCTGATTTTTCCTAATATACACATTTGTAAATGAGAAGTAATAGAAAAATTCATCATTCGCATTATATTTCGACGTTTTTCATCAGAAATTAAAAAATGTCCTGAATTTTCGTAATATATACATTTGTAAATGAGAAGTAATAGAAAAATTCATCATTCGCATTATATTTCGACGTTTTTCATCAGAAATTAAAAAATGTGCTGAATCTTCGTAATATACACATTTGTAAATGAGAAGTAATAGAAAAATTCATCATTCGCATTATATTTCGACGTTTTTGTTCAGAAATTAAAAAATGTCCTGAATTTTCGTAATATACACATTTGTAAATGAGAAGTAATAGAAAAATCCATCATTCGCATTATATTTCGACGTTTTCGTTCAGAAATTAAAAAATGTCCTGAATTTTCGTAATATACACATTTGTAAATGAGAAGTAATAGAAAAATTCATCATTCGCATTATATTTCGAAGTTTTTCTTCAAAAATTAAAAAATGTCCTGATTTTTCCTAATATACACATTTGTAAATGAGAAGTAATAGAAAAATTCATCATTCGCATTATATTTCGACGTTTTTCATCAGAAATTAAAAAATGTCCTGAATTTTCGTAATATACACATTTGTAAATGAGAAGTAATAGAAAAATTCATCATTCGCATTATATTTCGACGTTTTTCATCAGAAATTAAAAAATGTCCTGAATTTTCGTAATATACACATTTGTAAATGAGAAGTAATAGAAAAATTCATCATTCGCATTATATTTTGACGTTTTTCTTCAGAAATTAAAAAATGTCCTGAATTTTCGTAATATACACATTTGTAAATGAGAAGTAATAGAAAAATGCATCATTCGCATTATATGTCGACGTTTTTGTTCAGAAATTAAAAAATGTCCTGGATTTTCGTAATATACACATTTGTAAATGAGAAGTAATAGAAAAATTCATCATTCGCATTATATTTCGAAGTTTTTCTTCAAAAATTAAAAAATTTCCTGATTTTTCCTAATATACACATTTGTAAATGAGAAGTAATAGAAAAATTCATCATTCGCATTATATTTCGACGTTTTTCATCAGAAATTAAAAAATGTCCTGAATTTTCGTAATATACACATTTGTAAATGAGAAGTAATAGAAAAATTCATCATTCGCATTATATTTTGACGTTTTTCTTCAAAAATTAAAAAATGAGCTGAATTTTCCTAATATACACATTTGTAAATGAGAAGTAATAGAAATATTCATCATTCGCATTATATTTAGACGTTTTTCTTCAAAAGTTAAAAAATGTCAGGAATTTTCGTAATATGCACATTTGTAAATGAGAAGTAATAGAAAAATTCATCATTCGCATTATATTTCGACGTTTTTCATCAGAAATTAAAAAATGTCCTGAATTTTCGTAATATACACATTTGTAAATGAGAAGTAATAGAAAAATTCATCATTCGCATTATATTTCGACGTTTTTCATCAGAAATTAAAAAATGTCCTGAATTTTCGTAATATACACATTTGTAAATGAGAAGTAATAGAAAAATTCATCATTCGCATTATATTTAGACGTTTTTCTTCAAAAGTCAAAAAATGTCAGGAATTTTCGTAATATGCACATTTGTAAATGAGAAGTAATAGAAAAATTCATCATTCGCATTATATTTCGACGTTTTTCATCAGAAATTAAAAAATGTCCTGAATTTTCGTAATATACACATTTGTAAATGAGAAGTAATAGAAAAATTCATCATTCGCATTATATTTCGACGTTTTTCATCAGAAATTAAAAAATATCCTGAATTTTCGTAATATACACATTTGTAAATGAGAAGTAATAGAAAAATTCATCATTCGCATTATATTTCGACGTTTTTCATCAGAAATTTAAAAATGTCCTGAATTTTCGTAATATACACATTTGTAAATTAGAAGTAATAGAAAAATTCATCATTCGCATTATATTACGACGTTTTTCTTAAACAATTAAAAAATGTCCTGAATTTTCGTAATATACCCATTTGTAAATGAGAAGTAATAGAAAAATTCATCATTTGCATTATATTTCGACGTTTTTCTTAAAAAATTAAAAAATGTCCTGAATTTTCGTAATATACACATTTGTAAATGAGAAGTAATAGAAAAATTCATCATTCGCATTATATTTCGACGTTTTCATCAGAAATTAAAAAACGTCCTGAATTTTCGTAATATACACATTGTAAATGAGAAGTAATAGAAAAATTCATCAATCGCATTATATTTCGAAGTTTTTCTTCAGAAATTTAAAAATGTCCTGAATTTTTGTAATATACACATTTGTAAATGAGAAGTAATAGAAAAATTCATCATTCGCATTATAGTACGAGGTTTTTCTTCAAAAATTAAAAAATGTCCTGAATTTTCGTAATATATACATTTGTAAATGAGAAGTAATAGAAAAATTCATCATTCGCATTATATTTCGACGTTTTTCATCAGAAATTAAAAAATGTGCTGAATCTTCGTAATATACACATTTGTAAATGAGAAGTAATAGAAAAATTCATCATTCGCATTATATTTCGAAGTTTTTCTTCAAAAATTAAAAAATGTCCTGATTTTTCCTAATATACACATTTGTAAATGAGAAGTAATAGAAAAATTCATCATTCGCATTATATTTCGACGTTTTTCATCAGAAATTAAAAAATGTGCTGAATCTTCGTAATATACACATTTGTAAATGAGAAGTAATAGAAAAATTCATCATTCGCATTATATTTCGAAGTTTTTCTTCAAAAATTAAAAAATGTCCTGATTTTTCCTAATATACACATTTGTAAATGAGAAGTAATAGAAAAATTCATCATTCGCATTATATTTCGAAGTTTTTCTTCAAAAATTAAAAAATGTCCTGATTTTTCCTAATATACACATTTGTAAATGAGAAGTAATAGAAAAATTCATCATTCGCATTATATTTCGAAGTTTTTCTTCAAAAATTAAAAAATGTCCTGATTTTTCCTAATATACACATTTGTAAATGAGAAGTAATAGAAAAATTCATCATTCGCATTATATTTTGACGTTTTTCTTCAAAAATTAAAAAATGTCCTGAATTTTCCTAATATACACATTTGTAAATGAGAAGTAATAGAAAAATTCATCATTCGCATTATATTTTGACGTTTTTCTTCAAAAATTAAAAAATGTCCTGAATTTTCCTAATATACACATTTGTAAATGAGAAGTAATAGAAATATTCATCATTCGCATTATATTTCGACGTTTTTCTTCAAAAATTAAAAAATGTCCTGAATTTTCGTAATATGCACATTTGTAAATGAGAAGTAATAGAAAAATTCATCATTCGCATTATATTTCGACGTTTTTCATCAGAAATTAAAAAATGTCCTGAATTTTCGTAATATACACATTTGTAAATGAGAAGTAATAGAAAAATTCATCATTCGCATTATATTTCGACGTTTTTCATCAGAAATTAAAAAATGTCCTGAATTTTCGTAATATACACATTTGTAAATGAGAAGTAATAGAAAAATTCATTATTCGCATTATATTTCGACGTTTTTCATCAGAAATTTAAAAATGTCCTGAATTTTCGTAATATACACATTTGTAAATGAGAAGTAATAGAAAAATTCATCATTCGCATTATATTTCGACGTTTTTCTTAAACAATTAGAAAATGTCCTGAATTTTCGTAATATACCCATTTGTAAATGAGAAGTAATAGAAAAATTCATCATTTGCATTATATTACGACGTTTTTCTTCAAAAATTAAAAAATGTCCTGAATCTTCGTAATATACACATTTGTAAATGAGAAGTAATAGAAAAATTCATCATTCGCATTATATTTCGACGTTTTTCTTCAAAAATTAAGAAATGTCCTGACTTTTCGTAATATACACATTTGTAAATGAGAAGTAATAGAAAAATTCATCATTCGCATTATATTTCGACGTTTTTGTTCAGAAATTAAAAAATGTCCTGAATTTTCGTAATATACACATTTGTAAATGAGAAGTAATAGAAAAATTCATCATTCGCATTATATTTCGACGTTTTTCATCAGAAATTAAAAAATGTCCTGAATTTTCGTAATATACACATTTGTAAATGAGAAGTAATAGAAAATTCATCATTCGCATTATATTTCGACGTTTTTCATCAGAAATTAAAAAATGTCCTGAATTTTCGTAATATACACATTCGTAAATGAGAAGTAATAGAAAAATTCATCATTCACATTATATTTCGACGTTTTTCTTCAAAAATTAAAAAATGTCCTGAATTTTCGTAATATACACATTTGTTAATGAGAAGTAATAGAAAAATTCATCATTCGCATTATATTTCGACGTTTTTCATCAGAAATTAAAAAATGTCCTGAAATTTGGTAATATACACATTTGTAAATGAGAAGTAATAGAAAAATTCATCATTCGCATTATATTTCGACGTTTTTCTTAAACAATTAAAAAATGTCCTGAATTTTCGTGATAAACCCATTTGTAAATGAGAAGTAATAGAAAAATTCATCATTTGCATTATATTTCGACGTTTTTGTTCAGAAATTAAAAAATGTGCTGAATTTTCGTAATATACACATTTGTAAATGAGAAGTAATAGAAAAATTCATCATTCGCATTATATTTTGACGTTTTTCTTCAAAAATTAAAAAATGTCCTGAATTTTCCTAATATACACATTTGTAAATGAGAAGTAATAGAAATATTCATCATTCGCATTATATTTAGACGTTTTTCTTCAAAAATTAAAAAATGTCAGGAATTTTCGTAATATGCACATTTGTAAATGAGAAGTAATAGAAAAATTCATCATTCGCATTATATTTCGACGTTTTTCATCAGAAATTAAAAAATGTCCTGAATTTTCGTAATATACACATTTGTAAATGAGAAGTAATAGAAAAATTCATCATTCGCATTATATTTCGACGTTTTTCATCAGAAATTAAAAAATGTCCTGAATTTTCGTAATATACACATTTGTAAATGAGAAGTAATAGAAAAATTCATCATTCGCATTATATTTCGACGTTTTTCATCAGAAATTAAAAAGTGTCCTGAATTTTCGTAATATACACATTTGTAAATGAGAAGTAATAGAAAAATTCATCATTCGCATTATATTTTGACGTTTTTCTTCAAAAATTAAAAAATGTCCTGAATTTTCCTAATATACACATTTGTAAATGAGAAGTAATAGAAATATTCATCATTCGCATTATATTTCGACGTTTTTCTTCAAAAATTAAAAAATGTCAGGAATTTTCGTAATATGCACATTTGTAAATGAGAAGTAATAGAAAAATTCATCATTCGCATTATATTTCGACGTTTTTCATCAGAAATTACAAAATGTCCTGAATTTTCGTAATATACACATTTGTAAATGAGAAGTAATAGAAAAATTCATCATTCGCATTATATTTCGACGTTTTTCATCAGAAATTTAAAAATGTCCTGAATTTTCGTAATATACACATTTGTAAATGAGAAGTAATAGAAAAATTCATCATTCGCATTATATTTCGACGTTTTTCTTCAAAAATTAAAAAATGTCCTGAATTTTCGTAATATACACATTTGTAAATGAGAAGTAATAGAAAAATTCATCATTCGCATTATATTTCGACGTTTTTCTTCAAAAATTAAGAAATGTCCTGACTTTTCGTAATATACACATTTGTAAATGAGAAGTAATACAAAAATTCATCATTCGCATTATATTTCGACGTTTTTGTTCAGAAATTAAAAAATGTCCTGAATTTTCGTAATATACACATTTGTAAATGAGAAGTAATAGAAAAATTCATCATTCGCATTATATTTCGACGTTTTTCATCAGAAATTAAAAAATGTCCTGAATTTTCGTAATATACACATTTGTAAATGAGAAGTAATAGAAAATTCATCATTCGCATTATATTTCGACGTTTTTCATCAGAAATTAAAAAATGTCCTGAATTTTCGTAATATACACATTTGTAAATGAGAAGTAATAGAAAAATTCATCATTCACATTATATTTCGACGTTTTTCTTCAAAAATTAAAAAATGTCCTGAATTTTCGTAATATACACATTTGTTAATGAGAAGTAATAGAATAATTCATCATTCGCATTATATTTCGACGTTTTTCATCAGAAATTAAAAAATGTCCTGAAATTTGGTAATATACACATTTGTAAATGAGAAGTAATAGAAAAATTCATCATTCGCATTATATTTCGACGTTTTTCTTAAACAATTAAAAAATGTCCTGAATTTTCGTGATATACCCATTTGTAAATGAGAAGTAATAGAAAAATTCATCATTTGCATTATATTTCGAAGTTTTTCTTCAAAAATTAAAAAATGTCCTGAATTTTCGTAATATACACATTTGTAAATGAGAAGTAATAGAAAAATTCATCATTCGCATTATATTTCGACGTTTTTCATCAGAAATTAAAAAATGTCCTGAAATTTCGTAATATACACATTTGTAAATGAGAAGTAATAGAAAATTCATCATTCGCATTATATTTCGACGTTTTTCATCAGAAATTAAAAAATGTCCTGAATTTTCGTAATATACACATTTGTAAATGAGAAGTAATAGAAAAATTCATCATTCGCATTATATTTCGACGTTTTTCATCAGAAATTAAAAAATGTCCTGAAATTTCGTAATATACACATTTGTAAATGAGAAGTAATAGAAAAATTCATCATTCGCATTATATTTCGACGTTTTCATCAGAAATTAAAAAATGTCCTGAATTTTCGTAATATACACATTGTAAATGAGAAGTAATAGAAAAATTCATCATTCCCATTATATTTCGACGTTTTTCATCAGAAATTAAAAAATGTCCTGAATTTTCGTAATATACACATTTGTAAATGAGAAGTAATAGAAAAATTCATCATTCACATTATATTTCGACGTTTTTGGTCAAAAATTAAAAAATGTCCTGAATTTTCGTAATATACACATTTGTAATTGAGAAGTAATAGAAAAATTCATCATTCGCATTATATTACGACGTTTTTCTTCAAAAATTAAAAAATGTCCTGAATTTTCGTAAAATACACATTTGTAAATGAGAAGTAATAGAAAAATTTATCATTCGCATTATATTTCGACGTTTTTCATCAGAAATTAAAAAATGTCCTGAATTTTCGTAATATACACATTTGTAAATGAGAAGTAATAGAAAAAAACATCATTCGCATTATATTTCGACGTTTTTGTTCAGAAATTAAAAAATGTCCGGAATTTTCGTAATATAAACATTAGTAAATGAGAAGTAATAGAAAAATTCATCATTCGCATTATATTTCGACGTTTTTTTTCAAAAATTAAAAAATGTCCTGAATTTTCGTAATATACACATTTGTAAATGAGAAGTAATAGAAAAATTAATCATTCGCATTATATTTTGACGTTTTTCTTCAAAAATTAAAAAATGTCCTGAATTTTCGTAATATGCACATTTGTAAATGAGAAGTAATAGAAAAATTCATCATTCGCATTGTATTTCGACGTTTTTCATCAGAAATTAAAAAATGTCCTGAATTTGCGTAATATACACATTTGTAAATGAGAAGTAATAGAAAAATTCATCATTCGCATTATATTTCGACGTTTTTGTTCAGAAATTAAAAAATGTCCTGAATTTTCGTAATATACACATTTGTAAATGAGAAGTAATAGAAAAATTCATCATTCACATTATATTTCGACGTTTTTCTTCAAAAATTAAAAAATGTCCTGAATTTGCGTAATATGCACATTTGTAAATGAGAAGTAATAGAAAAAATTCATCATTCACATTATATTTCGACGTTTTTCATCAAAAATTAAGAAATGTCCCTGACTTTTCGTAATATACACATTTGTAAATGAGAAGTAATAGAAAAATTCATCATTCGCATTATATTTCGACGTTTTTCATCAGAAATTAAAAAATGTCCTGAATTTTCGTAATATACACATTTGTAAATGAGAAGTAATAGAAAAATTCATCATTCGCATTATATTTCGACGTTTTTCATCAGAAATTAAAAAATGTCCTGAATTTTCGTAATATACACATTTGTAAATGAGAAGTAATAGAAAATTCATCATTCACATTATATTTCGACGTTTTTCATCAGAAATTAAAAAATGTCCTGAATTTTCGTAATATACACATTTGTAAATGAGAAGTAATAGAAAAATTCATCATTCACATTATATTTCGACGTTTTTCTTCAAAAATTAAAAAATGTCCTGAATTTTCGTAATATACCCATTTGTAAATGAGAAGTAATAGAAAAATTCATCATTTGCATTATATTTCGAAGTTTTTCTTCAAAAATTAAAAAATGTCCTGAATTTTCGTAATATACACATTTGTAAATGAGAAGTAATAGAAAAATTCATCATTCGCATTATATTTCGACGTTTTTGTTCAGAAATTAAAAAATGTCCTGAATTTTCGTAATATAAACATTAGTAAATGAGAAGTAATAGAAAAATTCATCATTCGCATTATATTTCGACGTTTTTTTTCAAAAATTAAAAAATGTCCTGAATTTTCGTAATATACACATTTGTAAATGAGAAGTAATAGAAAAATTAATCATTCGCATTATATTTTGACGTTTTTCTTCAAAAATTAAAAAATGTCCTGAATTTTCGTAATATGCACATTTGTAAATGAGAAGTAATAGAAAAATTCATCATTCGCATTGTATTTCGACGTTTTTCATCAGAAATTAAAAAATGTCCTGAATTTTCGTAATATACACATTTGTAAATGAGAAGTAATAGAAAAATTCATCATTCGCATTATATTTCGACGTTTTTGTTCAGAAATTAAAAAATGTCCTGAATTTTCGTAATATACACATTTGTAAATGAGAAGTAATAGAAAAATTCATCATTCACATTATATTTCGACGTTTTTCTTCAAAAATTAAAAAATGTCCTGAATTTTCGTAATATGCACAATTGTAAATGAGAAGTAATAGAAAAAATTCATCATTCACATTATATTTCGACGTTTTTCATCAGATATTTAAAAAATGTCCTGAAATTTCGTAATATACACATTTGTAAATGAGAAGTAATAGAAAATTCATCATTCGCATTATATTTCGACGTTTTTCATCAGAAATTAAAAAATGTCCTGAATTTTCGTAATATACACATTTGTAAATGAGAAGTAATAGAAAAATTCATCATTCGCATTATATTTCGACGTTTTTCATCAGAAATTAAA